>CABFVZ010000627.1:76782-252318 GCA_902151445.1 Timema monikensis
GGGGGGGGAATCGACTGGGGGAAGCACAACAAGCAAAAATGGGGCCTAGGTGAGTTGACTCCATCCTATGTAAGCTTAGTTGAAGTTATATTGTCTTTTCTTTTATTGTTTTTGCGTTTAAATCTTGTAGCGTTTATACGATAAACACTACAATAGCTACAGTAGTCTCTCGGTCAGTTCGTGTTACTCGACACGCGCATTTGCACATAATTGTTGGTGTCAGTCATTACAATCCAAGGTAATTCAACTGTATAACCTCTCATTTTGTTTGTCTAACAAGTGAAACAGTCATGTTGTGGTGTTTTTACAAGTGCTGTGTTTGTTAGTTTTCCAATTCAGTAACGTGTTATTATAATCAATACAATATTATACGTACAGTACTCTACTGTACATATATTACTGTTACTATACTGTACAACTGTATCTATAATATTCAGTACTGTAATGTGATTCATCTTTGTTTAGTAAACATGACATAGTAAACATGTTTCTTATGCAAGTTCATTCGTAAAACTCTCGACACCATTTCAGTCCACATTAGGTCGAGCTTCTGAGACTCTACTCTATGTATTTATTTCATCATGTCTTACTTACTGTCCAGTCTATTTGCATTTAACCACACTGGTGGAGAAGGACTGAGGAAGGTATAGCTCAACACTGGGAGGCCCAAGCACATGTGAAAACCGAGAAAGCTCATCAGTGCTCATAAACAATATGCAATATGCTACATTTATCTAAATATATGTTTTAGAATGTTGTAGAACTCTTTTGGATGATGGCAGATGATTTATTTTCATTAACATGCATTTATTTATACTGGTTTCCCTATATATTATATAAATTATATATATAAATAATGAGAAATAAATTATCTTATATATATATATAATCACCCATTGATGAAGAAAAGTATAAGACTTGAAATCCTTAGAAGTCAGTAATTGTAATACAATTTGTAAAGATAGAACAGTTCAACAGCAGCTAAGATTGTAGGTATTTAGTGTTCCCTCAACAATGTGGAATGTTACAGAGAAAATGAACAGTTTGTACAGCACATTTAGTTTTTAGTGTTATATAAGTTAGCTATAAATAAGGTACAATAATACATCTCATTCAAATTGAATTTTATTTTGTTATATTAAATATATTTTATATTTTCAACACTAACTTATTGATCATTTTATTTCAAGTCATGTTAATAATTTTACTTTGCCACAACCCACCTTGATGGTGTAATTAGCTAACGTGCTTGTTTCGTGCTGAGCTAGACTGCCAAGGATGGGGAGATCGAGGTTCGAGTCTCAGTTGGGTTAACTGGGGGTGGTTTTTCCTAAATAGTTTTACACTCTTCCTACACACAAATGTGGGTTCACTTTCACTGTATTCAACCTTCCCAATTGCTAACACATTAGTGTAATTAGTACTTAAGTGTATAACACGAACAGGCAGTAAGAAGGAGTGCTAAGTATTGTGATTACTTTGTTGCAGAGGGTTTCTTGACTAGTTGTTCAATTTGTTATGACAATATTTGTGTTTTCATATGTGATCCCTATGAGCTTTATCATCTACTTCTACTCTCAGATTGTTGGCCATGTTGTCAATCATGAGAAGGCGTTGCGGGAACAGATAAGTTACAGCTCATTATAATTTAATTCTATAGTAATATTAGCTTAAGTCTCCAGTATCAATATAGTAAAATCCACATTTTCTTTGATACTAGGCTTGTGCATAATTTCTCTGATATTGGTCCTAAACATATCCAACCCATGTATAGATATATTATACAAATTTTCAACCATGGTTGTTCAAATTTGAAGTCTTTCAACTCGGTATTATATAATATATATTATCTATAGAACATGTATGGTGTTTTTTTTAAAGTGTGAATGTAATATATATATATATATATATATATATATAAAATTGATGTCAGATAAATAAATATAGACCAAAGTGTTAACCTACATATTGAGTTTGGCTTGGCTGAAAATTTATTTTAACTTTTTTCTTTTAATTCAATTATCTGATGATTATTAAAATATCTGTAATAAACATCATATGGCTTTTCATTACTATAATTTTACTTGGTGTCAACAAAATTCAATTTCCAATAACAATCTAATATATTCTTTAAAATAATGTCAAAAAATATTCAAAGTTAATTAAGCTACAAGTTGTTTACAAAGTATTATAATTTTTTAAGCAAAAAAAATGAACGTGGACTCTCTGAGAAGTAACCAAGCTCAAAATCAGACCTCAGCTGAGATTCGTATCGCAAAGGCAGCAATCAGCATCTGCTTCTTGTTTGTTGCCGCATGGACACCTTACGCTGTCATGGCGCTTATTGGAGCATTCGGCAACAAGTGAGTGTAACATTTTTAGAGTAAGAAATAAAACTGTTTTATTTTCTAGTTATGATGACTTCAGAATTATCTTAAAATTAAAACTTAGCAATTAAAGTGATTGTATTCCAGTTTTAAGACCATCTGTTTATTTTTAAGATATGTTTAATAAATTACAAAATAAGTGTAATTTAAATAAGTTAATATAAGTTCAAAGAATTTATATTTCATACATTTTTTAGTACACATGTTTGTGCTTCTCTGTAATCTAGGGCAATGCTTACGCCAGGAGTGTCTATGATTCCTGCATGTACCTGCAAACTGGTTGCTTGTCTGGACCCTTACGTCTACGCCATCAGTCATCCACGCTACAGGTAACTTTACTTTCTTGATAAACCAGGAGCAACAAATTTAATTAGGAAGGTTTTCATGCTGAAATAATCTTTCAAGTTGACCTTTAATTATTAATTTTAGTTTCTACACACTTGTGGACTATTTGCAACAATCTAAAGGAACAAAGAGAAGGTTAATAAAATGCACCCCAATTTGCTGGAGGGAGGATGGGAAGCTAAGGGTGAGGGACATAAAATAAATGACTGCACAGTGCTGTAACATATTCTAAATACGGCCCTGAGGATATCCCAATTAAATTAAGCTGGTGGAGTAGGTGTGAGGAGGGTAAAGTTAAAAAAAGCCTTCAGTGCACTCAGCTAGGATTCAAACCCTCGCCTCTTCATTATTAGTGATTCAGTCTGTTGTGACAGTGACTGCCTAGACTTTTCAATGAGAGATTCGGGCCCTTGTTCTTTCAATGACAACAAACACTCCATACTCTTTTCACCCTCAGTATACCTAACTTTACAGCAATAACTCTCCAGTTATAACTTTAACTTGCACCGTTGTTTAAGCTATTAGAGTTTTATTGCACTTATTTGCGATTGCCAAAGAGGTTGTGATTTTAATCCCTGCCAGGTATACTATGGATGGTTTCCCATTTGGGATTCTCACTATGGTCACCCCATCCACTCTCCATACTTATGTGGGTCCATTTTTAACAGATCATAGCTCTGAGAGCCTGACATTCCCTCTTTTAAACGTCATCATTTGTAGTTTTTGAAAGTTTCCTAACCTTTACAAACTAACCATCAATTGCTAACTTCTTTCATTAGCTCCCTGTTTGTTTTAATTGGCAATTATTGTTATTCTAAGCCTCCTTTTATATCCAATTTGACCAACTCTTCCAAAACATTAATTTAGAAAATTATTTGAAATGTTCACACTCTAAGCCAACCTGGAATAAGTAATTATACATTTATTTATTATTACCGGTAACTTAAATCTAATATTTTTAGATCATTTAGCCACAAAATAAAAATGTTTTTAATTTTTCCTATTACCTATAATGCTTTTTTGTTCAGAGTGGAGCTCCAAAAACGAGTCCCATGGCTTTCAATCAAGGAGTCGCAAGGTTCCAGTGAAACAAGTTCAGTAGTTACTACCAATTCTGCCACTACAACAAACTGATTCCTCAAGTGCTACTTTGTTTTTTTATTTCTTTTCTCTTATGCATATTTAAACAAACATTGAACATTGGATTTGACTTTGCTCTTATAAATGGACAACTCTTATGAACTTACTTAGTTTGATTGAAGAAACTTATTTTATGATATGTCAATATTTTTAATACATTCACATAATTAATTAGTATAAATACAAATTCATTTTATGAATGCAAAATGTATTCTGTTTTATTTGTAGTCATTGGAATACTATAGTTTTTTTTGGTGATATGACAAAGATGGTCTTAAAAATTAAAAATATATATTTTTCAATTTTTTTTTATTAAATATATTATCGTAATTGGTATTGAATAATTTATTTTTTTATAACTAATGCAATTCAAATATTATATAATTTGATCAGGGGCTGAAACAATTATTCTCTTTGAGACTTATCTCTGATCTTTCTTGAGCATAATTTTAAATTATCAAGTTTTTGTTTGTGATTTTATAAATTTTTATTGCTGGTAAGTATTTATATCACATTTAATTTATTGTTGATATTATTGTAATAATTATTGTTTAGCTAATTTTTCCACATAAATATTATGTAAATTATTTTAAAAAGCAATAAATAAAGTTTCATGAATTTTGAAAGAATATTATTTGCTAATTCTTTGGAAATAAATATTTGATGATGGCAGTTGCTGTGTTGGTATATCAAGATGTGAATGACACATAAATCTGGCTTACAACAGTTATCAATGAATCAATAAGTAATTAATTGATGCTACTGCCCCAAACTTTACAGCTTTATTAAATCTAGTTCTTGTTCATAAAAGTGTTATCGTGTGCATTAGAAACATAAAGTCACGCATGCTCTTTTTTTCTTAGAACTCTTAATATTTCCCTTTATCACACATTTGTCTACAACATTTAACCATGTTTTACATGGCCTATCCCTTCCTTTTGATCCACACACTCTACCTTCATATATATACTTCATCACTTGATCCACACTCATCCTCTCAACACGCCCAAACCAATGTAAGACGCTTCTTTCACATTGACCTGTTGGATTCACTTTCAAATCACACTCCTTTAGCAACCATTCATTATTAACTTGCTCCATATGTTTTTCCACATACATTTCTTAGATATCCCGTTCCAAACACATTCACCCCGCTCTTATGTTTCTCCTGACAAATCCATGCTTCACATCCATACAACAATGTTGGCGTTAACACACTTTCATATACCGCCATCTTTGCCTCTTTCAATGCTACTTCATTCTTTATAATAGCCCAACTACTTTCCGAGATGCATTCACTCGTTTGTCGATTTCGCCATATATCATTCCATTTTTAGAGAACATTTTGCCCAGAGACACAAAATCATTCACTTGTTCTAACAATTTTCCATTTATACTAAAATGACAATCATAATTCCTGCTCCGTCCTTATCAACCATCTTAGTTTTGGAAACATTTATACGAAGATTCATTCTGCTTGTCACCACATTAAAATGATTTAATACAATCTGAAAGTCACTTTCACTCTCTGGAATTAATATGGCATTATACATATAACAGCACAATCACAATCACAATGTCAATTTTTACACCTACCGCGTCCTCACAAGTATCCCTCATACACTTAACCATAAACACATTAAACAACAATGGAGACATAACCCAACCTTGTCTAACAACCTGTTCCATGTCAAAATGTCGCTCAAAACACCATCTACCCTCGCACTCTTTAATTTCATCATACACCGTAATTGCATTGACAAGGTGACCTGGTGGTCTAGGGGTAAGGTGTCAGACTACTGTGCTAGCGGCCGGGGTTCAATCCTCTGTCCCGGCACAGATTAATCTGATTACCAAACCCTTCCTTCACCTCTGACAAGATATCTTGTGAATGTGGGGAATGCCAGGCCTCCACCGTGGTTCGGATTCCACAGTTAAACTGTAGGTCCTCCATTTCATCTCACAATAACCCTACCATTAGCATAAGTGCATATAACCTGAACGGGTAGTAAGACGCGGTGCTAATAATAATAATAATGCATTGACAACCATGCATCCTAAGCACTCTCTCAGAAAATTCCATAACATACTCCTATTCACTCAAGCGTAGGCTTTGTCCTGTGAAAAAAAAAAGTAATTTATAATAAAAAAATAATATTTATTATTCTTCCATTCATGTTCATAACATATCATCCAACTCTGAAATAGACTAGCTCATTTTGCACGCAGATTCTATGATCTCGGAACTATTGGGGGGGAGTTTAGGATAGTTACAACCTTGCATAACATATCTGGCCACTTTGACCACCAGGCCAACAATCACAATGCTCCAAACCTAGTCATGTATATCACAATACCTTACAACAATAAAAAATATGGACAGAAAAACAAAATATCTTCAACAATGCAAATAAATGTGTTTCCTTGAGAACAAACCATGTATAAGGGTAAACATTTGATAAGGAATTATTTTTTTTAATGTGTCACTTGTCTTGTATTTTCAGTAGTCTGTAGAATTCCCTTCTACCACTCCTGTGAAGCTCCACTTATGTGATGCTAAGTTTAGAGAGAAAAAAAGGCATATTTTGAATAAGACAAAAAAAGTTATATTGTTGAAATTGGATTATAAAAAAAATTGACCATTCTTTAGTATAAAAATAAATTGTTACAATTTAGACGAATATAAGTATTATTAATAATTGTTATTATATGCACGATTAAACTTTGAGTAAAATAAAATATAGCCCTTGTATGAAGGACAAAATGACATAAAAATAGGATTTTGAAAAACTAAATCATATAATAAATTATTTTGAAGTATAATTTTCTTGATTGATGAATGGATTGAGCTAAAAAATTTCATGTGTATTCATTTAATATACGCTGGCTCACCGATGGTTGTTGAGTCTGGTAGATGTAATTATTTATTAAATTTGATTTTACAAGAATAAAAAAATTGTTTCTTGAGAAAATACCTGGAACAATTGATGAGATTTTGCTTGGAGTTGATTTATATAAAATAGTAATATGCAACTCCCAACTTCATTTTTGTAGATTCTTCGCACTTCATACTCTTATTTAAAATCATTTCCTGAGGTGCAGCACAATTCTCACTCGTAATTCATTCAATTTCCAACTCCGCGGACATGAAACACACCAGTATCACTAAAGATCTTAGATTGTGAACATGAAACCTCGTATCTCTGTTTGAATTGTCCGGGTCACTTCCGTCTCCCATCCCATGAAAAAACGTTCCAATTCCAAAGAAGAATCCACTTCAAAGAAATGTTTGTTTAAAAACAATATATTAATAACTTAGAATTCAAATTAGATGTCACGGAAGCTTGCAGTAAACTAAATTAAATTTAAAAAGGACACAAAATCAGCAGTTTTTTTTTTTACAGATAGAATAACAATGCTTGAATTGTGTGCTTAGGAAATTTAAAAAAAAACAAGGAAACAATCATTATCATTAACTCTAAAATAACCTAGATATGAGTAGTTGCAATATGCCATTGTGGGGGTATGACGTCAGTGCTTACAATTTTTTCTTATGGAGAAACCCGAATTTTACACGTTAATTATGCATGTATTTAGAACTAAATTGATTATATAACAAATGTTTAAGTAATCATAAAAACTTAAAATATACAAAGAATTAAGTGAAAGTCCATAAAAATTGCACAACTTTAAGTAACTACCAACTAAGCATGGCAAGTTTTGGTGGCAATTCAAATCTAATAGGCCTTCCAAAATAATGTTATTATTATTATTATTATTATTAATATTATTATTAGCACCGCGTCTTACTACCCGTTCGGGTTATACGCACTTACGCTAATGTGTAATGGTAGGGTGATTGTGAGATGAAATGAAGGACCTACAGTTTAACGTGGAATCCGAACCACGGTGGAGGCCTGGCATTCCCCACATTCACAAGATGTCTTGTCAGAGGTGAAGGAAGGGTTTGGAAATCAGATAAATCTGTGCTGTGACCGAGGATTGAACCCCGGCCGCCTGCACAGAAGTCTGACACCTTACCCCTAGACCACCAGGTCACCTCAAAATAATGTTAACGCAATATTAGTCATCATTTAAGCTAAATACTTCTGTAATTAAAATGACCTATTATGTATTAGTTGCATAATAATAAATATTGCTACATTACTAGGTATTGTTCTCACCTGCCCAAATGGAAGGTCATTTAATGGTCAGTTTGCACAATTATTATTGTGAGACAGTCCCTTAAAATTCTCATATGACGTAGATTTTAGAAGGTTGCTTTTGCCCTCTCTTCATATGGATGTCTGTATTTTACAATCTATTGAGGATAGAGAAATAATTTTTTCACCGGTATTCATTAAATGGGACAACCGTAATTCTGAAATTTTTTGCTAGATTTTTTCAATTTTGTATGCCTCCCAGGCATGTCTAAATAGGATAGAGATGAGATTTCTTCGCAAAAATTGTTAGGGATGAACACACTTTCCATAGATAGTTGTTTTATTGAAGAATTAAACTTTGGGGTGGTTTATATCCCTTGGCCATTACTTTTCACCAAAAATTTTGTTGTATTTAATTTATTACCTAACATTTTTATGATTGGACACACCTTCAATATAAGATTTATTTGACTATAGGACACTGGTAAACCTGAACATAGTGGCATTGAGGTCCGCAAAACTTCACAAACGAATCATCTACCAATTAAAGTAATTTTATATCTTCACTGCAGCTAAAGTAAGAACCTAATAAACATAGAAAAAAATCTTTACTTGAAATATATTGAATAGAAGAGCTAAGTTTTATTCATACTGCTCCTGCCGTCTATGATATATAAGCAAGAACGCCAAGTGAGAGCCTTGCTCATCATTGTATTGGTGTTGCATATCATGCTATGAAGAGTACTGCTCGATAAAGTACGTTAAGGGGTTAAATTTAACTATTTTAAAAGTTATTTCGAGTAGTTTCCCCTTCTCCCGGATAAACACATCTCTTACAGTAAAGTTGAAGCCAACGCGCTATATAAATTAGTTATACTTAGTAATCTTTCTACATAAATTTTGCTCCTACAAGCTATTCATATATTTATAGGCCCTATTGTCAAGGTCGATATCAGCAAGGTAGAAGTTGGAGGAAGTGTGAAAGTGGTTTAAACTATTTATTAAAAGTCTGATCTCAGTATACCTGTACGAAATTCAGACCACTACCTCGTCGCCAACAAATAAGATATGACAATACTGATGATTTTATCCGTTTCTAGAGGAGCGTGTAATTCTCATTAATAGATGCGTGCATTAGAAAAAAATACAAAATAAATAAAGATAACAAAACATTAATATGCAAATAAACACCACCTAAAATATTAAATTTGTTTTAGAAATTTTCTCACTAGGTATCTTCTCATATAATTTCAGTATTATATTAAATTTATGATATTTGCAGGTATTGAAACAAATAAACAACCTCAGCAAAGTAGTTTCTGGTTTTTATAAAAGAACACATATTTTATTGAATTTGAAACATGTTATAATGTATTTTACAATGTAGAAAAATGATCCAATAAATTTTAAGTTTTAATATATAAGTTATTAAACAAGGGAAATATTAAAATCAAAATAACTTTTTCTAGTTTTTATTAAAATTATGACATTTAAAATTGCTGAGCCAAAGCCTTCAAACAAAACTCTTTCCGATCAGACCACCTTTGAATTTGCCGCAAGCTCATGGTGCTATGAGGGAAGTAGTAGGGAGGCTTTGATAAATGATGTGCACAAGACTAAGTCAGGCATATGTTGGCATGTTCCCTTCAGTATGTTCGAGTCGTTGCGAATGAAAGAAGTTACAATGTGCATGCTTCTTTATTAGTGTTTGTTTCACAAAATAGTATAAGTGTAATTTTATCTGAAAGTTTTGTGCTCTTGGACATTATTCACACTCCATTATGTCAACAAGTGAATGTGAAAAGTGGTTGTCTAGCCTAAAATGGATTAAGACTTTCTTAAGGAGTACAATTATGTAAAATAAGACTAAATGCTTTAGCAGTTGTTTCGGTAGAACATAAATGTATTACTTTGATTTCTGATGTTGACAACAAAGTGATTGACACATTTTCAGATATCAAGGAGAGGAGGATGGACCTCCATTACAAAATATAAATAACAGGTGAGTTAATTAATATTTTTATCATTATTTATATTTTAAATTTTGTGCCCTCCCATGAAAACAAATCACGATCTGCCACTGATAAATATATACATAATCTGTGTGCAATATAAACATTGTGCACACTTTTAGGTTGTTTATATGCACTAAGGTGGATAAAGATAGGCAGTATAAACGTCATCGTATGTGTATACCAACCATGTTTGAGTATTACATTGAATATAGCTTGTTTTAATTATAATAACTATAAATTTAATTTATAAACACATAAAAGTAAAGCTTAAGCTTGGTTGGGAAAGTGTAATAATAATGAATATAAACTAGCTGTCTTGTTGTTTCCGTGATGTCATCAATATTATGTTCTACTCTCATCTATACTTATAAAATAACATGTCCTGATTGATTGACTGACTGATTCATCATCGCCGAGCGCAAACTATCAAGGCTACAAGCATGAAATTCGGACTGTATATTCATTTTGTTATGTAAGCACCCACTAAGAAAGGATTTTAGAAAATTCCACCCCAAAGGGGTCAAAATAGGGGATGATAATATGTATGAAAGTCCGTAATTTTGAAAGTTACATAAACAAAATTTTGTATTTCGGTTATTGACGTAAAACAAATAAATACGTGTTTCAGGAATTTTGGAAATTTTATTTAATAAGGGATGAAAAAGGGGGTGAAAGTTTGTATCGGACTTGCATTATTTTTGATCTGAGGTCAAGTTATGGTCATCAACGTAACGTAATATTTTAAATTAATCTGTAAATACATATGTATATTTTCGTATTTGTATATAATCAACTTCCACGCGAGCAAAGCCGCGGGCAACAGCTATCTAGTCGCTTATATGAATGGAACTTTTTTATATGTTTAGGCCTAGTTAAAGTTTTTTTTTTTGTTCAAGTTGACTACAGTTTTTGGATATTTGTTGTGATGTATGGCTGATATTAATAATAATTTGTTTATTATAAGAAAGAAATAGCCAAGAATGGGTCAATAAAGCATACAGTCCCCTATTGAATTAACTCATACTGCCTTTGTACAAAGTTTAACATTACATAGGGTACCTGTTATTATATACACTGCTAAATATCATAGAATCAAAATATCTGTTTTTAGATTAATTTGTTGGTTGGGAGCTATATATTTTTGTATCGTATGTATATCAAAAAATTCCCAAATTTGATAACTAAACTAAGAACCTAAAATGTTTTAGCTAGTGAAAAGTGTGTTGTATCAATTATTGTATGGTTGGGACACACCTTTAATTCTTTAAAATAATTACTTATTGTGCCTTAAAGTTGTTAAAACAAATTGTGTTTGTCTGACAAAAAATTACACATTGTACAAAAAAAAATCAATAATGCGATAAGATATTTTACAATTTACATTAGCTGTCGAGACATATTCATCATTTTGATACTCTACCTCTATGCTCTAATGAACTATAGTAGCCTCAATGACGTACTTATATTTTTTGCTTTGGGTAAACTTAGTTCAAAGTTTTCTGCTAGAATGCTCTCCTCCAAATAGTATTAAGCCCAGCCGCTAGATGTCTATCATATCAGTGTATCATGGACGCTTTCTAATAATAACCTTTGGCTATCTTTATTTTCCTTTGATCTTAACACCAAATGGTGAAATTATCACAATCCTAGTAAAATATTATCTGTGGACGTATTTATTTACCGCGAAATGCTTCGTTAATATTTTTAAATGTATATAAACGTGATCATTTTCATAAGTTTTTTTTTAAGTATTCTAACCCATTAATTTTCCTTTTTAATATCAATCGGTATGTTGGGTGGGGACTTTGAGTTAATCAAGCAAGGTGCAGAGGCAAAGATATACAAGGGTTTTTACTTAGGTAAATCTACTTTAGTTAAAGAAAGATTTAAAAAAAGTTACCGTCACATAGAACTTGATGAACACCTCACTAAAGAAAGAATAAGGGCAGAAACACGATCAATCATGAAATGCAAAGTAGCAGGTGAGTCATAAAGCTTCAAAACAAAATTGTAAGTGTCGAAAGTTTATGACAATGACAAACAATTTCTATATTTGATGGACTGGTCCTAATCCCAATTGAGCTCTGTCTACAAACTTCGTATCCGTTAAGGTGCGTGGGTCCGTAAGAAAAGACTCCTCACAAATGCCAGGATTATGATCAACTTAATGTAACAATTCGAGCCAAACATCTTCATTCTCGAATTTTGATCTGTGATGTTTACTAATTTGTAAAGTGATGATCTGTGAATGTTAACAGTTTTCAATTGTTAGCAAACTTTTTTGATAAATTTAGCTTTCCTGTTTTAGTTTAATTACTTTGTTTCAATGTATGATCACCAGAACATAAGCTAAAGAGTAGATCTTGATTTTAAAACCAACAAATGAATTACAAAATAGCCCTGTTGATGTCACTCGCATAATGATTGGCTGGCTAGATCACCTGATACCCTTCAAGCAACGTTCACTTAAAGTTAACTGAATCGTGATCGCTTCCATTTAAACCACGAGGAGATCTTTTACGTTAAGTTGATCATGATCCCAGCTTAAGGCTCTTTTCACACAGGGACACAAGTGTCTGATACAAGTGTCCGAGACTTGTGCCTAAGTCTTAAAATACTTTGTTTTAATGGAGCTTCTTGCACTGGGACACTGCTATGTCAAGACAGTTTCCAACCTCAGACACATGTTGGACACAAACACTGTGTCTGGATGAAACACCAATTAAAATAACGTTAGTTTCATTTGGGGCATTCACACTGGGACTTTGTAGCTTTGCCGACTTGCTGTAAGCAGCCAGTTAGTTTTAATTAAAAGTTTAGCACACAGCTGTGTTAATATTTCTAGCCATGCATGAGAGTTTATTAAAGTTAATACAGTAGCCTACCTGATTTCATTGGGGGGAAAAAGTTTATTTAACTTGATTAGTATAAAATGCTAAAAATAATGTAATTATGTGTATATATATATATCTCAACACTTTGTAGTTAACATATAATAATAATAATATCAGAGGTTTTTAATTATCTTTAAACCTTGATTTGTTGTTTAATCAATACAGGCGTACATTACAAAACTTTTAAACACTAACATAATCTCTTATATACAGGTTGAAGTTAAATCATTCTTGAATGTCTGTATTTAATAATATCTAATTAAAATTACCCCTAAAGTAACAAAATGTGTAGCTGGTTGTATTTAATGCAAAAACTAAAATCGTATTTTAAGCATCTGCAACAATAGAGTTCATTTTAAATACAAACTAAAATGCTATCAAGCCTGTTGAAAAAGAAGTATCGAACACCAATGTTCCACCAGTGTTGACCGCAAGCACTTGTGTTCTGGTGTGAAAAGGCCCAAACAGATTGCTCTGTCTACAGTCTCGTCCTAAGTCCTAACCATTCTGTAGAAGTTGGATCAACTTTAAACTTTCCAAGGACTAGTCGATATGGACAGCTAAGGACTACCAATTGCATCAAAATAATAACATCAATGGCAGCAAAAGGATCTGTTACTATGGAAACAAGTTTAAATGAAATTATGGTATAGTTTTACACACAGTTATTTCAGAAATATTTTTTTCTGAAAATTAAGAACCCTAAGAAACATGAAATCTCAGAAACAATTTTCTAAGAAATACCAAGTCCTCAGAAAAGTGGCGTCACTTTGGTGGGTTAAACTCCTCATTAGTAGGCCATTCATAATAACCTCTGCTTGCACCTTGCTCGAGACAATTTTGTTTCAAGAATTTAATAGGATGTAGTCTCTGACATACTCATTGGTTGGCATGATCATGTGATTAAGGACAAGGACTGTGTATACGCAATTTCTCTTTTTAAGGACCATTAAAGAATGAGGACTAAGCCTTTACAGATGTGGATCTTTACAAACTTTGTAAATGAGACTTTAGATTGAAAGGTGTGATATGAAGTATACTAGTTTTTAGAACAAATTTCAGAAATACAATCATCTTAGGGGCCTAACAATAATGTAATATTGTAACATAACATTTATGTAATTTAAATACAGAATACAAGTGTATTGGAAGATATTTGACATGCACATCAAGGTAGGGTATCTATGTGAATTGCCACAACATTATTGCACAAGAATATTGAAATTAAATAATAGCTAAGACTGTCAGTACACTTTATGGTATTATAATATTAAAAATTAACTTGCCATAATCCCATTATCCTATTTAAGCACATAAAAATTTAAAGTAGGTAAGTTATCTTAATGAAATAATCCCAAAAGAGTACCAAAAATATTTTAGTGTGCAATAGTAAATAGGCCTATGTTGGGATCTAAGACGCAAACAATTATCTTGTTGAAACAAATATTTTTTGCCAAAATAACATTACAGGATGTTATTATTTTTATAACACTGCGTCTTACAACTCGTTCGGGTTATACACATATGTACTAATTAAGCTAATGTCTTAGGGACGAGGGAAGGTTAAATTTAGAGTAAGTGTGCCCACATTTGTGTGGAGGGAAGAGAGGAAAACCATTTAGTAAATAGCACCCTCACTACACCCGACAGGAATTTGAACCCCGAACTCCCTGTCATTGGCAGTCTAGTCTATTGCAAGAGTGACACCTTAGACCATGTGGCACCTAAGTGGTAACATTATTACATTAGACAAATCTGTAAAAGATGTTTAGATATCAACATGATTTGAATTCAAATTTAAAAAATAATCATTGACTTGCTTATTTGTTGAGAATAGTACTGAACCATCAATAAAATCGAGCAAACACTATGTAAGCTGCAAGCATTATTTACAGAAAGAGACTCATAATCATCAATTAGTTTAATTAATTAGTAATCTGTTTGCTCTGGTTAAAAAAACTTTGTTCAAGCTTGGGAGACCACACAAATAGTTTGTGGAGTAAATTACATGACAAAAACAAGTAAAACTTAAGGATGAATTATCATTCTTAAGTCATGGGAGTGATAAGGGATAACACACGTTATAAAAACAAGACTCACAAACTCCTCACTCAACTGAGTTGGGTCACTCTCTGACCCACTCTTGCTCCGACTGGAGTTTGAACTTTGGCCACCAACAAACCCAACACTAAGATGTGCCTTCAATCAACATGAAAACACAAGTCTCCTCTCCATATCTGGCTCAGAAGAAAAGGATAAGACATTATTCTCGAAGGCCAAAGTTGATTCATGCACAGGGCAATAATCCCTTTGAGGAACAAGTTCTCAGGGAAACTTTATGAGCAAGATTTTGGGAAATGTGTGCTCGACGCAAGAGACAAGAAGGCAACCAACTCGTCTTATTTATATCTTTTTAGGCTCTTAAAAGTAACCTGGGAAGTCACTAATTTATATTCTTTCATTTCATTAATAGAAATAAGGGCTTTTCACCAAAAAACTGACGGTTTCATTTAAATTGTGCCGAGCTAATTAACATTATCTCACACAAGTAAATGATTTCGTAGCCTCTTAAAGAAGTAGCTAATATTCATTAAACTTGGCTCCCTTTGGAGGCCTCAAGCTCAAGCCCGCCTCCATGATCTTCTACGAGCCTCAATTGATTTACTCTCCTAAATTATCCTTCTATGGACGAGCCACCATATTCAACCTTCTAATGTTTCTTCTATCCCCTCTTTTTCTGTAACTGCTCGGGCAGGCGCAGTAGCAGTCCTGTGCTGGGACGGGTTCGAGTCTTAGCCCCGTCTCTTGACACAGTATTAGTAATAGTCCCGAACTGGGACGGGCTCAACTCTTCACCCCGTCTCCTAGACTCGCCTGATTGTGCTAGTTTGAGTCAGAGCCCTTCAATTTAGTTTAACTTGGACAAGGAGTGAACAGTCAATATTCCACACCAAAGGATGGGGCTTCAATGTTGGATAACGGATGATACGTTTGTTTAACGTTTCGCCGGGTCATCCTGCACCTCGGCTGGCGGTCGCTGTCCTTGTCGATCAGTATGGTCTCCAGTGGACGGGAACCTCGGGCTCGCCGGAGCTAGCCGCATTTTGGTTCGATTACTAACCATCCACTACTTGTGATGAAGTGGGAGTACAACTCACTTTGACCTGCAGATCGTTCCTAGCGGCTACGCCTTTCGTCTACACTTGGGACCACGGCAGTACCCTCCGTCGGCTCCACTTCGTGTACCTTCTTGGTACACGCCCACTTGTCTACTCTTGGTGCCCCAGTGGCACGCTCCGCCGGCTGCTCATCTTGTTCCATCCTAGGTACTCTCCTCGTCGTCAACACTTGGTACCCGGGCGGCACTCTCCGTCGACTGCACATCTGGTACCCCCTTGGTGCACCTCTTCTGGTCTACTCTCGGTACCAACCTGGTATGCCGCAGGGCCATTTGGACTGCACCCGTGCAGAGTGCGCGGGACGGGAGACTTGGCGCTTACTCTACCTTCAGAGCTTGCGGGCTGGTATAGGAAGAGTCATCAGGTGTCGTATCTAGGACGGGCTAGGCTAAACCTAGTCACTGGCTAGGGTCCCTAGCTGTAGGGCTATTAGACGTCCTATATACTGTTTTGTTGTGAACCTTTAGCTGGCTCAAGCTCACTGCGGACTTGTTGACAGAGAGAACAGAGCCAGGCCTTTGTATTCTCTAAACTAAAGGCTGGTTCATGTTGCCTATTGTGGTACTTAGGGTTATAGGATTAGATAGCCTACTTATTCTGTGCAACCTAAGGTGTGTATGCATGTAATATTATTCTTATTTGTGTTAGTTTGTTAGTTAGCACTAGCTGAGTAATCCTGTTGCCCAAGTTTTTAGGAGCAACTTCGGGTTGCTGTTATTATTACTGCTTTTATTACACTGGTGCGTTTAGTTAACTATGGGTATTGTACAGAAGGTTATGTATGTGAACAGCTACCTGCTTTCATTTTGGAGCGCCGGGTATTGATTAAGGGCCTAATTAGGTCGGCCACCTTAGCCGCTGGCCCCAGTTAACTGTTGTTCTGGTGTATTGTTGTGGTCACGCCTTTAGAGTGCACCATGCTAGTGCTTGGCTGTAATGGCTCACACAGTTCTTAAATGTTAGATCTATTTAAAGGGGGTTCTAAGCCACCTTCTCGTGGACTTAGTGAGTTGGTGGATTGTACACCCTTCTGAATAAGCTTTGATTATTAATCTTAGTTTACCGCTTCCCACGTATGGATTCCTAATTTGATCGTTTTATTCTTGTAATTCAGGATTATGGACGGCTCCCCCATGGGGCAGTGGGGTAGGAGGTTCACCACATACTCCCAATTTCTCTAACTGCTGATCGAGACCGTTTAAAGGCCTGCCAAGGAGATATTGAGAATGCAGCATTTTTGCTTGACATCAATGCCCCTTGGCTATTAGACTACCAAAATCCTGTAACATCTGCCTTCAGCTATTCTTTTATTTTTGGTTCCTTGTCAATAGGATGTATGCTATACTAATATTTGTTGTGCCTCTTAAATAAATTGTATGCTATTCTTGTATTTATGATATGTTTACTTGCACCCCTTCCTTCGATTCCTGTCGCGTAGGGTGCAAAATCACCAATAAAATCACATAACTTACTTTCTATATAAATATATTTAATTTTAATGACCTTGCAGAAGTTTTTGAATTCTTAGTAAGATTTCTGCAAGAGTTTAAATTCATTCAAAAAGGAGAAAGAAAAATGTTTGTTGCATAGAGCACAGCCACTGATCGGAAAAACCAGGAATTAGGCTTGAATTTTGCCGTCTGTCAGGAATTTAATAGCAAGGACCACTATAAATAGCTTCTAGGGGTAATCTTTTACTAAAGTTTACAGGCAAGAACCACTTCAAATAGCTAATAGAGAATTTTTTTTTTTAAATCAAGCAAATTATAAACATTTAATAAAACAATTGTAAACAATGTTGGGGGTTGACCCCCCGGCCCTCTCTCCCCTCACACAATAAGGTTCTTTTACTACTGGGTGTAGCACGAGCAAACTTAGTGGAAAAATGAGTCTGAGCCAGACTCTAAAAATAAGTATTTTCAGGATGTGGATGAATTCCATAGTTGTACTCTGAATTATTTTTTTAGGGGGGAGGTAAGGGTCCTTTCTCTAGTGGCTCATGGTGAAGTCTCCTAACAGGCGATGGTCAGTATTCCCCCCAAAAAAAAAACACAACTTGAAGTCATTATTAAGTGTTTTAATACATATTTGAAGTTGTAGGCTGGGCTGGGTAGTCTGTATGCCAAGCCTTTGACTCAGACTATATTTTTCTATTAACTCACTCTTACTCTGACTCCTTCATAAATGGCTAATGTATATTAATTAGTAATAACAAATTGATTCACTAAAATGCTCCCATACAGATGACTTCATGGGAAGCTTCTTTGGCATTGTGAATTTATATTTAAATAAATTTGTAAATTCAAATTAGAAACTTCAGTCCTAAATAATATATTTTTTTAAATATTGTTATAATATTATAATTTTTCGGCTTCGAAGCTGAAGTCTGTACATTTTCACCAACTCCACCCAAAATTGCTCCAGAATCGGACTCCGCAGCCTCGGTTGTAAGTGGTATGAATTGTTTAGGATACCAATAGTATACTAACCTAGACATTGAGCAGAAATTCTTATTAACCATACTTGCTTAGGTACTAAATTATGGTGGAGTGTTCAAACACATTTCTTACAAAACATTTTCATTAAGAATAATTTTTTGAAAGTTTAACAAGCAAAGGAAAGACTGTCAGGAATACCAGAAATAATGCCAGAATTTTATGACGATTTAGAGGCAATATGTCAAAATGGTTTCCTGTTAGCTATCTGAGCACATACTTATTTTATAATGAATCATAATAATTGTAGATAGTACAATGATGTCTAGTTCATGAAATGAGCAAGAGTTTTGCAATTTCACCCAGTTTACGAGATAATCAAGAAATGTTGCCCAATTCTTGAAATGGGCAGTTTCATTTAGTGGGTTTAACACATGCAATGTTAATGTCAGCAAATACTGCCAAGTGAGAAGCTGGTGTAATATCTCCACTTTGGACCTCTCCCTCTTTCTTTGCTAACATACATTATTTAGGCTGGTCAGCAACAATCTTCTCATTTTATAAAGTGCAATGTAAGCTAAATACACATAAAAACATGACATCTGTAAAACTTTATACTATCCACACATTTACCATGTATTTACTACATTAATTTAGTACCAGTCATTTGCACTTGTGCCTTCTCATTTGTATATTTTAACTCATTTTTTAAAATTTCAGGCATCTCTACACCTGCACTCTATCTAGTGGATATAGGTAGAAGATGTATTTATATGGAGTATATTGAAAATAGTATCACAGTTAAAGACTATATAGCATTGTTGACAGATGAAAACTCTGAAGAAAAGAGTATGAAGAAGAAACTAGATAATATAGCACAAGAAATGGGAAAAACTCTTGGTAAAATGCATGCAAATAACATAATCCACGGCGATCTCACAACATCCAACATGTTACTAGTGGACAAAGGAGATGTAAAAGTTCTGGTAATGATTGATTTTGGTTTAAGTCATGGGGATGCAAGTACAATGAACAAAGGTGTTGATCTTTATGTTTTGGAGCGTGCTATCCTTAGTACACATGCCAATGTAGAAAGTTTGTTCCCTGCCATTATTAAGTTTTACATAAAGGCAAATAAAGACGCTGCAGAAGTTATGAAAAAGTTGGAAGAGGTGAGAGCCAGGGGTCGCAAAAGAACAATGGTTGGCTAGTGCTTAAAAACTATTTATTAAAATACAAATTTAAAATAGGACTTCTATACCCAACATTAATAAAC
This sequence comes from Timema monikensis, assembly GCA_902151445.1. NCBI lineage: Eukaryota > Metazoa > Arthropoda > Insecta > Phasmatodea > Timematidae > Timema > Timema monikensis. The sequence goes on from CABFVZ010000627.1 coordinate 96,617, forward strand.
ATTTTTTATAATATTAGTTTTTTTTGCAACAGTATATCTTAAAATAAGAACGTAGTCATAGAAATAGCTGCTTTGAATGTGCAAGGGGCTGCTTTGAATGTGCAAGGGGGTGGGGGGGAACTTTCAAGAAGTTTAACCACTTTTATAATTTTGATGATTTGTACAATGTGTCCTTAATAAAATAAATATACTTATAGATACAATTTTCACCTGTTTTCCACTCATTAAAATAAACTAACCAATAATTTTAGAAACCATAATTACATACTTGTACATTTGAATATATTGAATCGTGTAGCCCAGTTTGTGGGAAGATTAGCCAGTACTAATGTATTGTTGTCCACGAGACACCCACTAATCTGGATCTTTCAGAAAAATTACCCATGGCACCAGCCTGGAATCAAACCCAGGACTCCTAGGATCGTAACCAGGTGCCGTGACCACTACACCATGTGGCCAGTTATTCAACTTATTAATTAAATCAACAGACCACAATTTTTTTTTACATAAACCAGGTTTTTAAATTAATAATTAATATACTATTTGGATTTGTGTACAGACATATTAAATAGTATAATAAAATAAAACTAATGTTTCATTCCATAGCTCAAGTGTTAAAATGTTGGTTTCTTAGCCCCAGGTCATGTGTATTGTTCTTTAAGTTTTTTTGTCTTATAGGAATCCTTGCAATTTTGTTTGTATTTTTTTAAAGAATTTTTTTCTCAAACTTTTTTTTTTTATTTCGTTTGTAGCAATGTGCGCTGCTCGGTTACACAAGAGGGCTAAAAATAACGTACATATATATAATCACTTGCCAGGTTGAACATTTTGATAACGTGCAATAACAAGTAAAGATAACTTTTATTTCTCTCAAAGGTTAAAATTCAGTTTAAATAACATTGTGATTTAACAGTTAGCTCAGTTTAGTTGCAATAGCAAAACATACATTAATAGCACTCTTTTTAACCATACATTAATTTTTTTTGCTGATTCTTATAAGTTTTCATATTTTTTGTATTATTAAGTTTGTCCTGAACCACAGCTTGAAAAATGTATTTGTCTGTGACAAGCTAAAATGTGGGCGCCGAGAGGATGTAGTTTTCAATCACAGTGAAGCAAATGCAGAGGCCTACCTAGGGGTCACTGATGACACAAAAGTCACCCCATAAATCTGTCTCTAGCTATCTGTGTAAAGTTGTGAGTTTAGACAAGAGCTGGGAGCTGAGCGGTATGACGGTAGACTCCTGGAGACTATGGCCTCTACGACATATGTTTGTGTGGAAATACACTGCTGCTGTCGCAGTGAGATCAACCGTGAAAGAAACTTCCTGTTCTCTTCATGTTGTGGCACAAAGGAGTGAGATTTTCTTCTTCTTCATCCTCCTCTCCTCACCCTGATTCTATGAGTACTTGAGTCATGTGAAATGTAGTAATTATTAGATCTCGCAACATGATATTAAAACAACACTCCGACAGTTGTCTTTTTGTCAGTCTTCAACCGATCATTCAAACAGTGTGCTAGTTTGGACCTGCCGTCAATTCAGTGAAATGTTATGCAGTGTATAGTGTAATAAGATACTATTAAACCATATAAGAACTAAGAAGCCATCTGGTAGGGCATTTAGAAAGCTGAGAACTTAACAAATGGCTGCACCCAAACAAAGAGGAAAACAAGTTCCTTGAAGAGGAATCAGAAATAAAAAAATTATGCTAGTGATTGTAAAACATATTACGATGGAGCTGATCGACCTTATTCAACAGAAAGAGGAGCTGGCAATTGTCAAGAGCCATGAGACTGGATTTTTTTAACAGAATTAAGATGAGATGATGCCATTATTTTACAGGCCAACGATTTTACCGTGGTTTTCTTCATGTATATATCCAAAGACAAGATGCTGTGATCCAGTAATTGGTGTGACTGATGAAAAACAAGATCCAAATTAATCAAACAGCAAGTGTAACAGAATACGACTAAAAGTGACTACTTGTGAATATCCTATAAAATAGCGGGGAATCCCCGAAATCAGTGATATAGTGTTCAATTTGTACACAGTTGATTTATCCCAATTTAAATTTCTGGCCTCAAATGATGGTTTTTCAACATTCCAAAAAAATGGGGAACATGTGAAAAAACAATGGATGGCATCCAATATAAAGATGCTTTTTTGTTTCTCGTGTTTAACCTTTCTCAAGAGCCCAAAACTCATTTCATCAAAGGTTTTTAGGATTGGGAACACTTCATTAAATCACAGGGTTTTCTACATGACATAGAAATACTTTAAAAGGAGATTTATAATTGGTAAAACTCTGGATGCTGAAATACAAAACAACCATAAAAATAAACTGAGAAATGGCAAAAAATTCTAAAGATCATTGGTGAGGTTATCATTTGGTGTGCCCAAAACAGCCTGGCACTTAGTAGAGACAATAGATTTGGAGCCTGGATGCAGTATATTCCTCAGTACCTTAGAATTGATAAGCCACTATCACCCTCAACCAAGTAACTCATATGACCTATGTGAAAGCAAACAAACACGTTCCAATTATTATTCCTCAAAAATTCAAAATGAGTTAATGGCATGGAAAGTATTTTTTTAACACTGTGTCTTGGTTACTACTCATTCAGGTTATAAGCTAGGGGAAAGTAAGAGATGGGATATTGGGAAAAATTATTATTATTATTAGCACCGCGTCTTACTACCCGTTCGGGTTATACGCACTTACGCTAATGTGTAATGGTAGTGTGATTGTGAGATGAAATGAAGGACCTACAGTTTAACGTGGAATCCGAACCACGGTGGTGGCCTGGCATTCCCCACATTCACAAGATGTCTTGTCAGAGGTGAAGGAAGGATTTGGTAATCAGATAAATCTTTGCCGGGACCGAGGATTGAACCCCGGCCGCCAGCANAGATAAATCTTTGCCGAGACCGAGGTTTGAACCCCGGCCGCCAGCATAGAAGTCTGACACCTTACCCCTAGACCACCAGGTCACCCTTGGGAAAAATTAAAGCAGCAAAATATTTTTCTATCTTAAAACTGCAGGCAGACGGTCTGAAAATATATGTATGCCATGGTCAAGCATATGATAACGACAACAACGTGGCTGGGAAATATAGCAGCATACAAGCAAGATTGTCTAGGGTTTATTTGACAACATACATGCCCTGTGCTGCCCATAGTTTAAATTTTGTTGGCTCCCATGCTGCGGGTGTTTCACCAACGATTGTAACATTTTTTGAAACTGTACAACTCGATTTTGTCAGTGGTTCCATAGGAAGATGGAAAGTTTTAATGGATAAATTTGGGGTTACTTTACAAAAGTCACAGTGATATGAGGTGGTCAAAAAAAAAAAGAACAATTAGAATGTAATAACTTTTAATGCGCTGTTTTTTCATTACTGATTGACATGACATGACATATCACAGAAATTATAGTGATGAAAGAGCTTTAGGAGCACAAATCGGATAAATATGTTCACCCGACAAAGGCCCCCATCTTTCTACTAAACAAAACTTTAAAAAAGAAATAAATCCAGTTTATGATAGAAGTTAAACAAAAATGAAGTCATGATATGAGGACATGTCAGTTCTATCATCAGAATTATCTTTTTTTTTGTGTGGAAATAACTTGAGGAGTCCAAGTTTGAGAGAGCTGAAAGAATGCTGCTGACTTCAGACCTAACTACTCATCGGACTGAGACATTGTGGCACTTGCGTCTGAATTAGAAGTGTTCAAATTACAAGTGCAGGAGCTGAACAAGGAATTATAGAGTCAGCAACTCCCCTGGGTTTATTTAAGTATACACAAGAGTACTTTCTGGTTGATGTCTGTCCAAACATCAACACTTCAAATTTATTTAACCTTACCAGTGATTGTGCATCTTGTGAATGCAGCTTTAGCAAGCTTAAGTTGATAAAGAACTATCTTTGTTCCGTGATGAGGCAATAAATATTGACCAGCCTTTCCTTATTATCAATTGAACATAAAGTTATTTCACATATTAATTTAGACAACATAGTAGATGAATTCACGTCAGCCAAAGATAGAAAAGCGAAATTTAAAATGTCATTAAAATAAATTTATAAGTAATGAAATAATGTTTCAACACATTAGTTAATATATATATAAAAATTCTGCATGTCCATAATATACTACAGTAAAGCATGTAGTTCTTTCAAAATAGGAATGAATAGAAAAAAGTAACTAAAGTAATAAAAAATATGATGGGTCAGTAACAAATAGTTTTATTATTATTATTATTATTAGCACCGCATCTTACTACCCGTTTGGGTTATACGCACTTACGCTAATGTGCAATGGTAGGGTGAATGCGAGATGAAATGGAGGACCTACAGTTTAACGTGGAATCCGAACCACGGTGGAGACCTGGCATTCCTCACATTCACAAGTTGTGATTAATAAACAAATAGGTTTAAGTCAGTGTTAGTAATTCAGTTCTTATGCTCAGTGCATTTATTATACAATAATTTATTTTATTTTAGCATTAATATTTAGACAAATAATGTGGCTACTGCAGTAAAGCTATTATTTTCTGTAGCAAAGGGAGGGTTAGGGCTGATGCAAAGGACCCTAGGTATGCCTCTGTGCAAATTACCAACTTTTAGTCCTTTTTTTACTAAAGAAACCCAAGTATCTAAAATTACCACTGACTAGTATAAAATATCATGAGTATTATATTATGATTTCATGGTGGTTACAGACAGGGAAAAGTCAGTGAATTTTTGGAAAACAGGGAAATGTCAGGGAATTTAACTAAAAATAAGGAAAAGTCAGGAAATTGAAAAATATGTCTAAAATATCCCATTAATTTTTAAAATAACTAATAAAACCGTTTATGTTTAGTAGATACAAACGTGTTTTAGTATCTGATCAATAATAAATAAAACAAAAGTCACCATTAAAAATCAGTAGTCAGGGAAAATTGAAAAATGTTGCCTGGAAAACCTAGAAAAGTCAGGGAATTTTTTTAAAATATGTTTTGTAGCCACCCTGAATTTGGTTTTAGTGATATTCAAGACATTCAATGTGTCTATGTAAAGCTTTTTTAATTACCTTCAAAAAGAATATGAAGATCGCAAAGATATGGTTCAAAACTTTATTTGATTAAATATTTTCATCATTTTCAACCTAGAACCTCGTAGAAATATTGTCTTTGTAATATAAATACCAAATATGTCTATAAGCTTGTAATTAGCTATAGATTGGAAAACATTCTTTAAGAACTAATTTAATCATTCAGTCTAATGTGCATAGCTAAAAAAAAAAAAAANAAAAAAAGTTTAGAAAAGCTCATTAATAGAATGAGACTTATAACCATAATATATACACAACATTTTTGTTCTCTACTTGGAATGTAATTTTTACAAACATCAGATAAATGTTCTGCTGTTTCATTTATATTCAATCCCCAACATTTTAATAGCAATAAACTTTGTGTGTGTCAAACATGTAGTCCACACTAAACCTATAATATTTATATTTAGGACTCCAGAGATATAGTTAATGAATGAGCTTTAAAGAATTTTTACCTTTCCTGATAATTTACCAATTTGAAATCCTTAAAATGGTAGCTCGATGCAAAATACTGCCACTTTAAGTCAAGGCAAAACTCGATAAAATGGTTGTACCAACATGTTATTATTTTAAGATTTCAGCTAACACCTTAATTTATAGCTTGGGGTAGTTTGTTGTTAAGTGTGCAGGTGAGTTTTGATATTCACAGCCTTGATACCATTCCTCCAGCAGCCACTATAGTTTCCCCGGTGATGTAAGAAGCATCATCGGAACACAGAAATGATACAACTCCCGCTATTTCTGGAGGTTGTGCGAACCTAAAAACGTTAAAAAAATGTCAAATTACAAATAGTTTTCAGTTTGTTTAAACAAAGTAAAGGTATAGAGAAACTTTCTAAATGGCTCCGAACCACCACATGATCTAAAACAACTTGTTTGGTAACATTTACAATTATTGATAAATTATTGGACTGAGACTACCAATTTTAATCGTTCAATGTAGGTAGAGTTATGTAAATATAATTTCATAGATTAGTGGTGTATCACATGACCTTGGTGGTGGTGAGGAGTTGACTTTGCTCATTTTGTATGTTGTGGAGAGGGATGTCATTACAATGAATAAACTGGTGTTGTGTGGCATCATCTCCCAAGAAAATGAGCTGCCTGACATCACTTTGATAAGTATATTTTTCGTCATTGCCTTGGTTTGCATACAAAAAAAACACTATTTCTGGTGTTGAGGCACTGGTTTGAATTGAGTGTGTGTTAAAAAGTCGTGGGTAAGATTAGATTTTTAAGAGACGTTAAAGTTCCATGTCATAAATAGGAATCACTGTTTTTTTTACATCCACTAACGTTTCCAGCCTATGGCCTGGGTCAAGTTTTTTATTCAAGCCATGTTTTCCACTACCGGCTTGCAAGACCTGTCGTAGCTTCATATGCCTTATGATCTATCTTAAGACTAGGACAGGCACAACATACAGTCCTCGGACGTTAATTTATCAATGTGAAAGGGTACATACTTTCATCAATAATAAATTTTCAGCAATGCCAAGAATCAAGCCCGGAACCCTTATCTCAGTAGGTGGACATACTCCTTACTTAGACTTAACTAAGATGACTGACTTATTTTAGTATTGTATCAAATACCAAGCCAACAACTATCTCACTTTTAGTAGCCTTTTACAACTTAATTACAGTAAAGTCTCAGAAATTCGACCTAATGTGGACTGAGATGGTGTTGAGTTATTGAAATGTCGAGTTTTATCAAATAACCTGCATAAGAGTCATGTTTATTAAACAAGGATGAATCACAGTACAGTATTGAATATTATACAGTTGTACAGTACAGTAACAGTAAGATATGTACAGTAGAGTACTGTACGTATAATATTGTATTGATTATAATAACATGTTACTGAATTGGAACACTAACAAACACAGCACTTGTAAAAACACCAAAATACGACTGTTCCACTCGAGTTACACAAACTGAGAGGTTATACAGTTGAATGACCTTGGATTGTCATGACTGGCGCCAACAATTGTGTGCACATGTGTGTGTCGAGTTACACAATATCTATTGTCGAGTTCCCAAGACTCTACTGTACCTTCAATGTGAATCCCAAGCATATGGATCTTTTTTTAAACCCCCAAGGCTTTTTCTGAACCATTTTTCTTTCTTATTCTGCTGAAATAACAACAAAATGAAGCACAAAAGCTCATTTAAAGGAAACTGGCGTTTTTGTATATGGATATCAGTAATTTTTTTCACAATATTAAATGCAACTAAAAACATAAAATATCCAACTCTCATGGGAATGTGTATGTTGAAATAAGGTTTTCCTCCTCAAATAAAGTCCTCTTAGAAGAGGAAGGTCTAAATATATGTTAAATACAAATGGATTGTTGTGTAAGAGGTCACAAAGAATCTAGTGATACTTCAAGCTGTGTTTTGACATTTATGGTGGTCACATTGACCATATAAAATATATTAAAAGATAAATACGGGTATTGCACATACTGTACATCATGCAAAACACGTGTGCAACACATTTTATTGTTCTTATTGTAAATAGCAAGGGCATTAAAAGTCTTGATATTGTATTAGATGGTATTTATTACCTTTTCAATGGCACTGTTGATAAAATGACATCTTTGATTCCTTCACTTTCATGTAACTAACAAAAAAACAAAGTTTCATATTAGTTTTAACTTTTATTTGTTGGATCTGTCTAAATTAGGTGTGTCAAACTTGTTTGATCATAAGGGCCACATTTAATATACAAAAACTAAGAGGACTGCATTTTGGAAATGTTAATATTGTAACTATCAAGTAAAATGAATTTCAACTTAATACATTAGTATTACAAAAATGGTGTGAAGGTTGGACTTTAAATCTTGTGCCAAAGTCACTTTCATAATTTATGACAAATGTATGATAAGCTGAGGCCTCTCAGGTGTTTGGTTCCATATCATGTGATAAAACAACTGTATGTGCTATCAAACACTAAATATATTTGCTGCACAAACTCAACAAATTTGGTTGGGAACCCCTGTTGATGAAATTATAAAAATTTGATACATATCAGAGTTCCCTTAACCCAAATTCCAAAATGTTATATTTATATGAAGTTTATAAAAATAAGAATAAGGTTTAATTGTTTGTTGGTTCACCCTAAAATCCGCGGGCCACACAAGTTTGACTTACCTGGTCTAAAGAATTTACACTAAAAATATGCATGAACATAAATAACACTGAGTGTAACAAATTTAACAAGTTTAAAAAAATGTAATTATTACTTACAATGCTTGAAAACTTTGTCTGAACAATGCCTGGTGCTACACAGTTTACACGAATGTTATCACTGGCCAGATGGTTAGCAAACACTTTTGTAAGCCCCAGAAGAGCAGTCTTACTCACAGAATAAGGTCCTAGAAACTAATCAACAACATTATATTAAAATCTGGCAAACTGACAACCAAACAAAATAAATATATCTCTCAAAAGCATAATAAAAAAAATAGTAGTTATTAAAAACCAATAACGGTATTGTATAAAGCAAACTAATAACTATTTTAAATAACCTTGTCCCTTTTACTTTCTCATAGAGAAAGTATTGTAATTGTGAAAAATGTTGACCTCAGGATTGGGATGGATCTGTTTTTATGCACCCCTTATTTAAATGTAGTGGGTCTTGTAATTCTGTCTGTCCAGTTTTAGTCTGTACAGGTGAAATGGTAGAACAAATTTTGTTCAAACATGATGTTTAAATATTAATCGTATATAGTCATACCCCAAAGTGAAATCATGAGTTTAATTCTAGCTCTATAACTAAGGGTAGTTTAATGATGGCATATTTTTTAAACTCAAATTTCAAAAATGTATAAAGTGACCAAATTAAATATAAAACCATGATTCTTCCTGCCTTCCTATCTACCATGGTAAGATATAGTGTGTGTTGGTAATATAGATGCAACAGTTGAACATGATAATAGGCAAGTTAATCAAGTCAATCTGGAGTATTGTGTAGGAAGTAAGATGTATTTTGGATGGCAAACAAGACAATTCTTTTATAATATGAGTAAAGAAATCAGGCAAAAACTATTTTCACTCCTTGACAAGTGTAATCTTTTAATTTAAATAAAAACAAGAATATAATGCTGTGAAGTAATTCAACATTATGACATAAATATTTCTTTGCAAACTAATCCATTAAAATAAAATGTTCATTTAATTCAGGTTATTTAGTCTTATCTGTGATGATCTATATTATCATTTTGGTTGAAACCCAGTTATATAGTTATATAAGTAATTTCTTACTCGCTTTGTAGGTAAAAAAAAAATCTAAGACTCCACTCTTGTGTAGAGTGGACTGACAAAGAGGGCGATTGAAGATCAAATACTGGTCGGGTGTCCTGAGGGGTTTTTCCTAAATGATTTTCCATTCTCCTTCCACACAAATGCAGGTACACTTCCTTCAAAATCCAACCTTCCTCATCCCTAACACACAAAGGTAATTAGTACATGTGCATATAACTGAAATGGATAGTAAGATGAGGTGCTAAGATAACGTAATTTCTTACTCATTATTTAATACACATTAAACCCGCCTCTGTGGCATAGTTGGCTGACGCGCTTGTCGTGTTGAGCCAGACTGCTGAGGACGGGGAGATCGAGGTTCGAATCTCGGTCAGGTGAACTAGGGGCGGGGTTTCCTAAATGGTTTTCCACTTTCCCTCCACGCAAATGCGGGTTCACTTCCTTTAATACATCCTTCCCATTTCCTAATCCATTAGTGTAATTAGTACTTAAAAGCGTATAACCCTAACGGGTAGTAAGATGCAGTGCTAAATAATAATAATTAAAAAAAAATTAAGACAGTAGGCTCAAGTAAGATGAGAAGTAAAATTGTATTGGCTTTATGGTAGCCTCTGCTGTCAGTTCAAGGAGACTAAAGATGCCCTTTTCTTCTGTCAATGAATAAAGCTAGTTATTTCATTTCCACGTATTAACAGGGTGATACGATGGTAATTTAACATTTAAATAGTAATATTACAACTTCTTAAAATACTAGTTGAATGTGGTCAAAATTGTAGATTTACTAGATGTATAAAATAGACTTATACATAAACATAAAGTAATCACAAGCTACAACCTACTTGATAACTTCTCTAAAATTTTGTACTAAAATGTATGGCTCCGATTTACTTACCTCTATTGGAGTGTAACCAGCTATTGATGAAATATAAATTATATTTCCTCCAGATCTTTTTTGTAGGAATGGTACAACTTCTTTTGTCAGAAGAAAAGCAGACTTCACATTTATTTCAAATATTTTATCCCATTCAGTCTCTCCACACTGAAATAGTATTACAGAACTTTAGACCAAACAAAGAATGAGTGAAATGTGTAAAAACAGTTGACTTAAGAATTCTATTAAAATATATTAAGAGATACTAGAGTGAACAGAATAAATAAGAAAAATCTTTAGGTCATATATAGACCCGTCTTTAAGAAGTTAACAAAAAGTAGGCAATGTCTGTTAAGTTAACTGCCACATTTCTACAAATGTTTTCTTGCAACCCACTTTGTCACTCAGTTGATGAAGTAACAATACCTACAATGTCTACCAATCTTCACACACTCCAACTGTCTAACTCATGATAGGTCGACTCAATAATATTGTTTTACATAACTTATTGACCTTCAATAGGATATATTTGCTCTGTATGAATGCTGTTGGATTTCCTTAAAAACCATCCTCGCTTATTACGTGTGCTTAAATTAGTGTGAGTTGTAGCTATCCCACAGCCAAAAAACACAAGACACTCTGCTTCACAGGAGTTTCACTGCACTCCTTGGACTCTGGGGAGTGCTAGTTGCAGTTCTCAATGATAACACTTCTCAAAATTAAAAATCACTTTCAAACTGTTTGTTGATAATTGATAATTAAACTACTCACTTTCAAACTGTTTATTGTTAAGGGGTGGCGGTTCGAACACAAGAGTTCATGTAACAGCAGTCCCGCCACCCCAACACATCCTCTTAGGCCTACCTCCTTTCAATTAACCAACCTTTTCAGACACGTAACTAGTCTCGACAGTATTTGAAAATTGTTTGCAACTAGACAATTTGTTGGACAAAATAACTATTGTATTCCACATTTTATTTGTAATTTGCAGTTTGAGTAGGCTCGTTTGGGGGGCTGGCTTGTGGAAGGGGTTGGGGCTTAAACTAGCTTTGTGAAAGCTGGTTTATTGACATTAGATTATTTTTTTGTTTTCTAGTAAAACCATTTTATAATGGGGTCTGTTTTTAAAAATGGCTGCTTAATATTGATGTTGTCACTTGGGACTGTATGTAACCCATGCTGAATGGCTCAAGCTTTCTCATTGGGCACAGTCGTTTTAACCTGGAGGTTGTGGGTATCGTGTATACATTGTCTGTGAGCCAGCCAGAATGGACACTAAGATGTGATGGATTAAAAAAAAGTATAAAACTAGTTCTGCTGTCACTACCATATCGGTGTTGTTAGAAACATTGCAAATTCTACTCATACCACAAATATTTTTGTGGTATCATACAGACCCCTTATACAAGATGATAGAGGATTTATAAGCTCACATATAATAATGTTCTGGATACCTAGTAGTTATAAGAATGCTCTGGATTGCTAGTAACAATACAAAATTCTCTAAAATGCTAGGAGCTATGCAGAATGGTCCGAAGAACTAATAGCTATACAGACTGCTAAATACTATTAAGTTGGATGTGTATAACCTAAACAGGTGGTCAACACGCTGCTAATATATATAAAAACTGAACATTTTTTATATTCAATATAGTACAGTATAGAACTAAAACAGTAAAATTTGAGACATATCTTTTGCCAAGCATGGATATATTCAGAAACGGCAGCGTAAAATATTACTATGGTTTGTTTTTTCCCCTTAAGTTTTTTTCTTTACTTACCTAGATTTATTTAATGGATAATTTTAAAAGATTGTTTTATGCAGACACGTCTGAATGTATCCATGATTACATTGGAGATGCCATTCTATCGCTAGTCTGTTTTAGAATAATGTTTAGTAGCTGTTCTAACAAAGATTATATCTTGAAATAGATAATATTTAGTAAAATGTTTCAAATCTAATAATAATATATCAAAGTTTTCTTTTTATTTATAAATGTTTTGAAAGCACAAAGTTTATAGTGGATGTCAAAGTCAAAGCTTTGCAAAACCCCTTGAAAATATTAATATTGGTTGAGATTTAGTACACACAGGGATGTATGCAACAAGACTTAGCAAGCCCAAAGTAAAAGTTAAGTCAAAGACGCTTGGATTTGCTTGCTTGGACAATCAAGCGGCTCAGTGGTGCAAAAACTAGTCACAGTGAAGTCTGACCCCAAGTAGGATTAGGCTGTACTCTGATCATACTCTGATAATATTTTTCGATATGGCATAGTGCAGCATTGACTACAGCATTTGATATTGTTTTTCAGGAGAGAATATGGTATACCTACATAGTCTAGCTTTTGATAAACCAACTGCTTAAGAAATAGACATTGGTGTAATATAACAAATTAAAGGCTTATGAAATTATATACTGATAAAACCACACTAATCGTTTGGAAATTGCCAGTAAAGTTAAAATTTCTGGTTTTTTCTCACAATCACTTCTATACTCGTTATCAATTTTTTATTTTCCAAAATCATATAATTCTTGGTCTGCTCCAATAAATATGTAAGCTCTTGCTCACTAAAAACCTTGTTTTTCACCTTTGCCACCATTGTGACCAATTTTTGTTCATTTACAATCAGTTTTGTTAACTCTATATAAGCAAAATCGTTTCTATAGAAAGCAATGGATGTAGAGAATTTTATTTCCTGCCAGGGTGTGGTACCTCTGTGTAAGGTTTAATCATGTGAGTGCTAGCCAGACATTATTGCGAAGCATCTGATAAGACTCGACTTGGACTTGGCTGGTACTCCAGCCGTGCTTAGCATCACTCTTGCATACCACCCATAAACCTTTATTGCAATGATGCATTCTTTAATAGTGGATCAAAGTAGTGTTTAGTCTTCTCATGTGAGTGGAGCAGACAAAATATTTGAATGAACAGGAAATAAGTTGAGAACTGATGATAAAGTTTTGTGGATAAATCCGGAAATATTATTTCAACATATTTTGTGCTTAATTTTTCACTATCGAGGCCCAGCTCTTGTATACAATATTTCACTATCCAGGCCCAGCTCTCTTATACAATATTTTACTATCTAGGCCCAGCTCTTGTATGCAATATTTCACTATCGAGGCCCAGCTCTTGTATGCAATATTTCACTGGACTTATGCTGGCTCAGTTGCCAATAAAAGTCATTTTTCAAATTAACTTATCCAAAATAAAACATGGTTTAGGATAATAAATACAGTACATGTTTACATTTTAGCTTATCTTTGGGACCTTTTTAGAATGTAACAACACTTAAACCCTTGTGACCTAAGGTGTTACACCCATGATAGTAGTGGACTAACAAAGAGCTACATAATGTGAGGACACAGTCATTGTTTGCTATTTTGTTAAATCATTGACCTCTATGCTTTAAATGGGGCTTCCTATTTCCAAGACACGTGCACCCACAATGAGGTGATGTGATGATAGTTATTATGATGTTTTGGAGCCGGGGTGAGTCTTAACCTAGATCAACCCTAATTACTAACCAAACCCTGGGGAATATTGTGATTATTCCCCTAAACGTAAAAATACCAAAGATAACAGCCAGGAATTGAACCAGGGACCCCAGGTGCACTGACCACTAAACTATAGGGCTGGTTATACTTTAGTTGCCACTGAAATATGCTTTTCAAAGGAAGGATTTAATGTACAGTTTCATTATTTAAATAACATTAGCAGCAGGCCTATGAAAATAATTTCTCTTCAAGGTCTATAGGGTACAATGTAAAGTTGTATATATAAAAAAATTTCATAGATAAATGAGATAAAATAAAAATATTTATTAAGTTATGTGGATGTGATTAACTACTTATCAGTATTTTGACATTCTGATACATCTAATATACATTTACCTCTAAAATAGAACCAGAAGTTGGGTTCGCAGCTGCATTCGAAATAAGAATATCAATCCCACCAAATTTGTCAATAGCTTCCTGAAATAATCTTTCTCTGTCTTCTTTTTTTGCTACATGACATACAACTCCAGTAACAGATAGGCCTTCTTTCTGGAGTTTATTCAAGGCATTACAAACATTAGTTTCTTTACGACTACTGATTACAACACTTGCTCCATCTGCTGCTAAGCGCTTTGCAACAGCAAATCCAATTCTGAAAAGGATTAGCTTATATTATTCAAGACAATACGAGCAGAATAAAAATGCTAAACCAAAGTTAATTCCATCTCTCTCAATCCTAGTAGCCTGACTTAGGACCAGTTCCATAGCCAGACTTTGCACTCCTCGAATATGGTTAGATACTAAATACAGGATCACTCCTACCTAAACATGATAGGAATAGTGCAGTTTTTCATATGAGGCATGCTAAATCTGACTATGATACTGGTCCTAAGCCAAGAAACAGGGCAAAAGTTTATAGTTTCACACATTAAATATTTTTTTAACTAGACTGTGCTAATGTGGAATCCCATTTGAGAGAGGCATGTGTAAGGTTATATTGTGTTTTCTGCATTTTTTAATAGAGCTATATTCTCTATAGTGTTTCTCTTCCGACTAGGAGACGTGTTTGTAGAAACAAACCTTTCAATATCATAGTTTTATTCTTTCTTTAAATGAAGAGACATTTATTTTCTGACGGAATATTCAGAATTACATGATATGACGGGTCTAAGTCCCAGTGCAATCTCAGTTACCTTGCTCATAGATTCTAGATATCCCGATGTAAAGTGTGTTTCTGGCTCTGGAAACACGGATATTGGTACTAAGGATCTATGACTTGTTAGATGCTTTCAGTGTTTTAGGCTAAGACAGTTCCGAAATTAATTTATTGCGACAAACTTATAACGCATTGTCAGCATCATGATAGTAACATTCTTTGAGGAATGAACTTCTGTTATAATTGTTTCCATCACTGTGTTTAATTCTCTGCTTGGGACCTTTTGACACTGGCTTTTTTTTTTGTCAACAAGAAGCTTTTCCAACAATTCCAAGAAAAGGCGAGATTAAGCTGGAAATTGTTTTTCTCGAGGCTTGTTGTGGATAACAGACAAATTTTCAAGGGAAATTGCAAGGTTGCCCTTACCATAAAAATTGGTGGATTTTTGTGGAAACAGTTTTGTTTTTTGTGCCCAATCTTCTCTTTGACATTATTTTTGAAATTTGTGCATGTGGTACTAGTGACTTGGTTAATATATAATGTGAAGCCAAGTGTTATTTGCTATCAAGCTTGCACGAAAATCCATATTTATGTGTTGAATAAACCCTGTTCACTTTGTCTAGTAGATAGGGATAGCAAAGCAGTGGATCACTTGGTAAGCAAATTTCCATTTTGTGAACTGGTTGAGCCCATAGTTCTATATGAGGACAATCAATTCACTATTAAAATGGCTCAAACCTTCGAAAGTAAAAGGTTTAAACAATTGGATGTTAGACATCATTTTGTGAGAAATCTCGTATCTTTAGGAAAGGTTAAAATAATGTATGTACCGTATAAACAAATGAACAAATTGCTGATATAATGACTAAATCATTGCCTTATGTTAAATTTAATCACTTTGCTCAAAAGTTAAATCTTGTTAATGTATGAAGGTTTGATCTATTACAGAATTGGGCAGCGATGTGTTTTAATAAAAGGAATATGTTTATGATGTAAGTATATATGTGCAATGTTATATAGGTCATGTGACCATAATCGCTGCCTTTTTGTTACGCAGTACTTAACAGTTCATTGGCATGTGATCATTGTGATGTGTGTCTATTAAATATAATTAGCCTGTTTTTCCTTAATAGTTTGTCTTATAGGCCATATGGATCCCTGCGTTCCTGATTATATTGTACATTATTAAAAAATAATGTATCTTTATTTATCCTACATAAATAAATTAATTTAAGGGTAGTTTCCTTGCAACGAATTATAGAAAATTTGAATTTTTTGAAATTGACTTTGAAGATTGAATTCAAAAATGCAAATTTGGGAATAGTTTTGGTGAGAAATAAGAATATGTTTTTATTTTTACAAACTACAAACTAGCCTAACAAATAATTTTAAAGTAGTTAACGGCTAATTTATTTTTGAAAATTTGAATTTTGTTAGATATATTTTAACAATTTGGTTTAAAATGTGTATATAAAGAATGATAATTGTGATTAACACAATCTTGTGATGAGTTTATTTTTACTTAAAAACAATTTTTGAAAATTATCTTTGAAGCCATAATACAAGTTTGTGCGACTGTGCCGTACCATTTATTCATACCATCATCCTGCCAGTGTTACATGATATTTGTATGAAATAAAGAAGTGCCTAGAAACATTTAAAAATATATTTTTATAAATATCCCAAAAAATATGGGGAAAGGAAGCGGGAATTTGATTATCTACCAATCTTTAATCAGCTGAAAAAGGTTGGGAACCAATGGTCTAGATGTTAATTTTATAAAAATATAAAATTATCATTAAGTTAATTAATAGGTATGGTTTGTATACGAGAATAAAATCTATGTTTAAAGCAGTTTTTTCTCTACTAGACTTCAACTTATAGGTTTTAATACTGCAACCCCTCATGACTATTTTAATTCAGTTTGTTATTTCTCACTTACAGTACCATACTGTTTATTGAAACATCAATTGAGGAGGAGGAAAAAGGATTTAAAGTCAAACACCTGAGTAAAGATATGTTTCAATTCTTTATAGGTGTGATGAATGTGAGAGATAAAAAAAAATAATTAAAGGCTTAGTTTGATAAATGTCTGTGAAGCGTAACTTTTGGAAAACAGGTTTAAAATGACAAAAACACTTTCAAACGATTTTAATAATAGACATGTATAGGCCTAAGTGCCTATTTTTCCTTATCAATATTATAATTATTGGTTTCTCGGATTAGAAAATAATTACCAAACTAGGAAATTCAAAGGAAATATCTTTTTTGTATTTTGCCATTTAACACTTCCTTGCACATTATACATCCATGTCAACATTGCAGAAACACTAAAGTTCTTATAAAATGTATATTATTCAACACTTTAATTGTTTAGGACTAGAATTGTTAGGTTTGCTATTTTGGGCTTCTTTATAATTTATTACATATATGTTGAGCTTCTTTATAATTTATGACATATATGTTGGGCTTCTTTATAATTTATGACATACAAAGAGATATATAAAAATGAACTAAAACTGTAAAAGGTGTAGTCTTTTTATCAGTTTGTAAAGTTTATTCACTGTACAGTGTGAATCATTAAAGAAATTCCATGAGTCATGTCATGCCATGGGTACAAGGCCGTAGCCAGCCAATAATTTCAGGGGAGGGTTTGGTGGACACATTCCCCAAATGCCAAAGGCTAGAAAAATATTCAAAATGATAAACAGTTCTAGAAGCTATGATGATTTTATGGCAACATAACCCCCTAACTGGGACAAATCCTAAATATTAAACACCTCTAGAAGTTATCTGAAGTGTTATTTTTATAGCAACATAGCACCATAACTGCTGAAGGATAGGAAAAATTCTAAATATTAAACTCCTCTAAAAGCTCTTTTAAGTGCTTTTTATGGTAGCACAGCCCCCTAATTTGTACTTGTACCTTAATTTTGATATTGTTTGAACCATAAATAAAGCCATATATATTTTGTTCATTAAAATTTGGGGGGAGAGGGGGTGTTGAACCCCCAAAACCCCTCTCTAACTATGTGAGGCCTTGCATGGGTGGATTTATTAGCACTACAAATGCATTGAATATAAGAAAAATAGGCATCATAAATTAAAAAAAAGACACAAAAATTCAATAAAACCCATTTTATCTAAGACTATGCTTATATTTTATCATTTATTTCCCATAAACGTACATATTATTTACTAAATTACAGTTAATTTACCAACCAAATAATTATTGAGATTTTCATGGGTAAACTTAGTTTTGTTGTTTGAAAAAATATTTTTTTAAGTTGTGAGAAACTTCTCTCAACTTCCCATAGAGTCATCGGGCAAAACTTTGGACAAACTTGCTCAGGTGATTTAAGCTCAATTTCTGTAGTTTGTGCTTCTAGGAGTTATGCAATACTTGCCGTCGATTTTCAGCCAGAGGCCTGCTTTAGGTTTCCTTTCCTTCTCCACATGATATTCACACCTTCCACAAAAGGCAAGTACCTCGCTCCTGAATCTTCGATTGCTCCAGGAAAATTCCCAAAATACACTGCCTAAATAAATAATACAGTTGCCATATGATTTAATTTCAAGTGTTTTTTTATTTAAATATTTCATTAAACTACAATGGAAACCAGATCACGGTAATGCAAATAAATAAAAATAAATGGTCATGCCATCTATTATTTCTATTATAAAGACACAAACACTGACTGAACTGAGATTACTGTGGACCAGAAGAAATTCTTCGTTGTCGGTCTTCGATGTCTGAACCTAACAGATTTCAAGACCCTGAGTTCCTACATACAGTAAAACCTTGGATTGCGAGTAACTTGGTCTGCGAGTGTTTTGTAAGACGAGCAAAAATTTTCAATAAATTTTAACTTGATAAACTATGTCTTGCAATACGAGTAGTGCTATGGTTACGCTTTGACTGCCGAGCGTCACATGATCACAACTAAGCAGATGTTTCTGTTATCTCTATCTCTCTCGTTCTCTCTCTCACTGCGGTAATGCTGGTGATCGACTCCCATGCTTGGTATCAATTGGTGTGCCTCACTTGTAGGGTATAGTCAACATCCGTGCAAGTGTATACAGTACTGTTTATTAGAGTATTGTGACCACGTGTGTGTGTGTATTAAGGCCGTTTTTATTTTGTGTCCAAGTGTAGAGACTGTTCTTTAGTAGCTGTACTCCAACAATGACCTCCATGAAAAAAAAAAGTTGAAATGGTGGATCATGAGAAGGCGATGATTACGGTGGAAATTAAGAAATAAATCATCGAGAAGCACGAACGAGGTATGCGAGTATCCGACATTGCAAGATTTTATAACAAGTCTACGTCGACGATTTGTACAGTATTAAAAAGAAAAAAATAAGGGATAGTGTTTTGAGGCACGAAGAGACTGTGAGTTCGGATGCTAAGGCAGCTGAGGCGTTTGATGCCGAGTTCCATAAACTCATGGTTTCTGAGTGTTATCTGCCACAGCAAGTTTATAACTGCGATGAGACAGGGCTATTTTGAAAAAAGATGCCAAAGAGGACCTACATTACAGCAGAAGAGAATGTAATGCCCGGTCACAAGGCCATGAAAGACCGTCTCACCCTCTTGTTGTGTGCTAATGCAAGTGATGATTTCAAAGTCAAGCCCCTTCTCGTGCATCATTCCGAGAATCCACGAGCCTTCAAGAAATGTAAGGTGCATAAGAGCCAGTTAAACGTTATCTGGAGGTCCAACAGAAAGGTTTGGGTCACTCGTATCTTGTTCGTTGAGTGGATCAACGAGGTACTAGGTCCTGCAGTGAAGAAATACCTTTTAGAAAGAGTTTGCCACTCATAGTTTTGCTGGTTATGGATAATGCTCCTGCTTATCCTCCAGGCCTTGAGGACGACTTACTGGAGGAATTCAAGATCATTAAGGTCAAGTTCCTTCCTCCTAACACCACTCCATTACTCCAGCCCATGGATCAGCAGGTCATTTCAAACTCTAAAAAGCTTTACACCAAAACACTATTTCAGCGATGCTTCGAGGTGACTCAAGGAACAAACCTTACCCTCCGAGAGTTCGGGAAAAATCATTTTCACATCGTAAACTGCCTCAAGATCGTCGATAAAGCCTGGGATGGAGTCACCAAGAGAACCCTCAATTCTGCTTGGAGGAAACTGTGGTTTGATTGCGTCGAGGTGTTTGCTCATGAACAGGAGCCACCAGCTGTCGATAAAATCATGTCCTTGGAGACCATGGGACTGGAGGTGAATGAGGACGACATTCAAGAGCTAGTGAAGGAACATGTCCAGGAGCTGACCACCGACGAACTGATGGATCTGCATCGCGAGCAACTGCAAGAAGTTATGGAGATCTCATCTGAGGAGGAGAGTAAAAGGATGAAGGAATCCCTCGCTTCAAATGAGATTAGGAAGATGTGTAAAATGTGGGAAACAGTGCAAAATTTTGTAGAAAAGCACCACCCGAATAAGGTTGTAGCAGTGCGAGCGATTAAGTTGTTTAACAACAATGTAATGCCACATTTCCATAAAAAAAACTAAAAAGGAGGCAAAAGCAAGTGTCGTTGGATAAGTTCCTTGTTAAAGTCGCACAAAAAGAAACAGATTCCAGTGAGCCAACATATAGCAGTGATTCCGTTAGTGACCGTGAAAGACGTATCAAACAATAACCCACCTCCTTCTCTCCTCTCTCTCGTCTACCTCACTCCCCCCACGATTAAATCTAATTAATAAATTTGAGTACAGTACAGTTACATTTAAATAACGAAAATAAAAAGGTAAAAAAAAAAGTATTTCGTTATGATAAATTTTATATTTTTGGGTTTTGAAATGAATCATCTGAGTTTCCATTATTTCTTATGGGGAAAATTCGCTTTGATATAAGAGTGCTTTGTATTATATACACGTTTATGAAACGAATTATGCTCGCAATCCAAAGTTTTACTGTGCTACAAACATCGATGGGAACCAATTATCTGTCCTTTATAAATGAAAATTATCAGGGTTAGAAAAAACCCAGCCCAGGTGTTTTTTTTAAGGAAACTTTTAAACTTTGATATCTACATATCTACAAGTGTCTAAATTTTTCGGTCAAACCCGACACATTTGTGCAATGTATTAAGTGTAAATTAAAAAGTAAATTTGTAAAAGATGTTAATATAGTAACTAGTAGGTCTATACTTCAAATAGGATATGTTATGCCAACTACAATAAATTAAACTTTTTTTCATTTAATTTTAGGCCTATACAGCTATAAAAAAAACAAGGTTTTACATGTTGTTGTTGTTGTTGTTGTTAACTGTAGCTTTGAGTGTTATAGTCAAATTCTGAACTATAAACTGTGGATTAAATTAATGTGCGATATAAACTTCAGGTATGTTTTAGCAAGAAGCTCACCATATAGGCCTATTGTAAACTAATATTAAAAAGCAGTTTTTAAAATAACTGATACCTACATTGTCACATTGTGCCAAGTGTTTCTGGTTATCTTTCAAATAACTGCGGAAAAAAAACTAGCATACTAAAAATTGATTATAATTACATACAACAAGTGGAAGCTCGAAAATGATGAGCCTACAAAACTTTTGATCTCGATCTTGAGCTTAAATTACGAGCTCGGCTAGAAATACGAGTACTCGCAGAGCCCTAATATTTACTTAGATGTACACAAAATGAACCCCCACAATGGAACACCATAACTTTCAGTATCATCACATGTGACAACCAAAACAAAATTGATGGAAAACTCTGTAACTATCTGCCTAAATACTTCATAGCTAGAGAAGAGAATCCCCTGCATATATACTACCTACTTAATCATTCAGCTTCAGCTGTCTAGCTAGAAGGGGGAATCCCCTGACAAAATATTGTAACCTTCAACTATGGCACCAGAGGGGAATCACCTTTTAATGTATCTGAAGGACTCACTTCCTGTTAATTTACTTTTGAGTTTTTCACACACCTTGGCTGCTTATGTGGGAGTGTAATGTTACATTAAACTGTAAACATAGGCAATTTAGAAGAAAGCTGCATAGCAAACTAAGTGAGTTTTATCAAGTGGGCCCACCTGGGGTTTTTCGAGTTGGGGCCAATATGGCAAACCCTGACAGTTACGTTATTGAAGAGAGACTATTGTGGCCCTAAGAAGGGAGACACAAAGAGATACTACTTTGAGAAGCTATTGGCTATGAAATGTAAGAATAGACATAATGCACGAACCCATTAATCAAGGAATTTCCAAGATAGTTTCCCAAAATTTATAATTTTAAAAAATCGAGAGAGGAAAAAAAGTATTTTTAGGGTATCATTTGTGCAATATTTACAGGCACTATAAAAAATATTATTACACTATCATCATAATCCCCTAGCCCCATTGTCATGGCAAAACATGGTTGTATCCGAATAGTCTACTTCACGCCGTCGACCCTTGACAGTTGCATTGGCAATCACATGATCAAGTGCAGATCCGTACAAAGTCATGAAGTGTGCCGATGCACCCCGCATACACCCTTGAGTTCAAGGGTGACATGCCCTAGATGGGGTGTTTGACTGGCAGTTGTTTATTTTTCCCCCTGCTAGAGATAGCTGATAGCTCTTAAGAGTAATGTGATGTGATACCGGGCTGATAGATGGTGTTTAAAATAGTTTGATAGGAAGCATCACTGCATACTCAATGGTGTGTGAAGGATAGTTTGTCGTCCAAATAGTCTATTGTAGTCTTCGATCTCAATTGTGTGAAAAGTGTACATTCATCATGTCTTTATCAAGCCAAGTGTACATGACTATTCGGATATAGCCATAATCCTCTCAAATGGGTGAGTTGAGTAGTTTTATTAATGTAGGAAACCAATAATTGTAACATTTATACTATGGTATGTTTTTTGTTAGGTCTACCCAATATATTTTATTTAATAATATTTTTCCGTGCTGAAACTTGGATTAATTTATAATTATTCTAAGAATAATTATCAGAAAAATAGTACCATTAAGGTAATTTGAATGTCTACTTTGCGGACCCTTTGAAATGAAAATTACCCCTAGAACGGTACAAATTAACTTTATGTGTTCTTACCCATCTGTCGATGCAGTAACAACAGCAACTTTACCCTTTAATTTTGAGCTTATTATGGAAGACATATTTTTACGCGATACTAATTCAAAATTATTTAAAAAATATTTAAACATATCTAGTAATTACAGTGAACTTTGACCATAGACTATATTTGAATGGAAAACCAATTGCATAAGCAGTAGTGCTAGAAGCTCTATCTTAGTAGTAGCGCTTCAGTAGCAAATAATATGATTATGCGAACAAAAAGGTAGAAATGCAAGAATGAAAGGAGAAAAAAATAATACTTACTTTGTCACATTTTTGGAGACTATATAATATCGCAGGAGTATATGGGTTTTTTATTTTGTAGTTTACACATTTTTTAATGTTTATACTAAAGGGGTTTAGAAATAAAAATCTTACTAACCAATGTAGACTTTTTCCTCGACTTGCAGCACTTTCTTTGATATTATTATAATAATCCCGATGGCATCTATGATTCCTTTTTAAAATCCAAATTGGTCGTCTTACATCACATTTTCTGTTCCAGTTGCCTGTAGAGTATTCTTGCCACGATCTTCCCCAAATGAGAAATGAGGCTGATGGTATTGTGGTCACTACATTTCTTGACTTGTTTATTTTTCTTTAGTGCCACCATGGTTACGTATAGAAAGTCCTTGGGTCATTTTCCTGTTTTGTAGATCTTATTTATAAGTTTGGTAGGGGCCATAGTTAATCGACTATTCGTTACATTAGTTCTCATAAAATAAATACAACTGTGATTGTCAAATGGGCTTACTTCTTTTCTACCTTTGTCTTTTTTTTTTAAATTCTTCCGGTGTAAGGTTCTCAAACGAGTGAGGAGTAATGAGCGGTTTTAGTCAACCACAAAATTATGTTGCAGGACCTGGCAATAAGTGTGTGAATTTTTATAAATATGTTTATTGAACTTAATATTGAATATTATATAGTAGGAGCTCAGTTATTTATATATATATATATATATTAGCTACGTATTTTTGATTTTTAAAGAAAAGTTCCACTACCCGCATCAGTAGTCGCATAGTCTTGATAACGTGACCCTCTCGTATTAGACGGGGGATTCAGGATTCAAATTCCTGTTTTGTGGTTTTTCTTAAGGTGCGTTTAGATTATGCCTTTTAAAATTCAACATGAGGCATGCAACTAGGCGCACTGTAGAGGCACGTTCGGGCATGAGTCTGTACATGCCCCAAATATATTTGTACACCTAGTCGCAGGTGCAAGTGCTCCCAAAGTATTTGGGGAGCATGTTGGGACACTCTTGACTCACAGTCACTAAAAAAAACTGTTAAAAGGTACTTTATACTAGAGCCATTACAACTTTTTTTTAAACTCATCTTCACATAACCATAGATTTCCTTGATGATGGCCACGCATCTGAAATTATGACTGAAATCTATGACACCGATATTTTAAACTGGTATATCTAACTCTGATAGCTGTCACCTGTTGCCAAAAAACGAAGAGTGGCTGATAATCATGTACTTGCTGGTATGGCATCACTAAATTTAGTATCCTGTTTTGAAATGTGTGGTTCAACCATACTCAGCAAAATCAAAATCACTTGGGGACATTCTTGTGAAGGTCTTAAACAACCGACCTCTATCTAATTTGCGTACTTCTGATAATATCCACGCACTTAATGAACGTAATTCTATATATATTTTTTATAGAAACTGACTCATCCAGAACTCACGACGCTTTCGTTTCTTTTGACGTCGTAAAATGACGATAGCTGCAGCAAGTATTTCCCGCAACATCTCTAACGCATGGAAATAGATGCAAACATGTAAACCGGTCGG
The DNA here is from genome assembly GCA_902151445.1 of Timema monikensis. Taxonomy (NCBI): domain Eukaryota; kingdom Metazoa; phylum Arthropoda; class Insecta; order Phasmatodea; family Timematidae; genus Timema; species Timema monikensis. The sequence continues at coordinate 121,390 of CABFVZ010000627.1, forward strand.
GTTGTATAAAGCAAGATGCAAGAGTCAAAACGCATCGAAAGTGGCATGCCTCTGTGCATATAATGTTGAATGAAAGGAGGCATAAGTCTAAACGCACCTTTATACTTCCTCCACGCAACTGTAAGTACATTTCATCTCAAATTCTACCATCCTCATTCTATTTCTATTAAAGTTGTGGTTGTCAAAGTTTGGTCTACGGTGAGGTGTCTGATGGTCCGGAGATGAAACCATAGAGAAAAAATACATATTATATGAAAGAGCTAAAGAGTAAGTACAACATTGGCAAAGATAAGTTTGGTAAAATGTCTTCTATCACTTGATATTTCATTTGAATCAGTTTTTTTTTAATTTTACAAAAATCTTGTTAGGGTTGTCCGAAATTTCTCACTTTCGGGTTTTTCAAAATAATAATAAATTAATTATATACAATCTTATATATCGATTATTTATAAACCGTAGGAAACGAGTCGATTCACATGATGAATCTCAGACCTATGAATCGATTATTACCGTGCATTACTAGCACTCTAGCAGAAGTCACTGTAGGGATGGGCGATTAGTGTTCAATAATCAATTATTATTAATAGATTAATTACAAAACTACGAATCGATTAATCGATGCAGTGGTAGAATATTACTCGATTAGCAAATAATCGATTATTAATTTAATGTATTTGAAAAAATATTGTGTGGTCCACCGCAGAGACTTTATCGCTTTTTTACCTAAAAATTGACTAATTAGCTTAAAACTCGTAAGATATGTGAAACAACTATTCACATTATTGCAGAAACATAATGGAAAAAGTACATAAGATCCTACAAAAAAAATAATTTAAATGATTCATAGCCTACTGATACAAAAACAATGAGAAGGGAAGAACATCTTTGTATACCAAATAGCATAGCAATTTTCGATTTCAAAGTCGCACGTAAAAAATATAAATATTTGTTTATAGAATGAAAACCATTTGTTTTATTAACATAGATTTCAAATAAAAATTTATATTTTTAATAGTCCTACATTTTTGTAATAATAAATAAATTTGTCTGTCAAAGAGTTACGATGATATGATAAACATTTGAAATTTACACTTGAATCTTTAACAGAGAATTGAGAATAGCCCTTTTGTTTATAATCTTAATCAATGCCTAGATACGAATTTTAATAAAAACCATTAGAGCCGATTTTGAGAAAATCTATTTTGTCTCGTCTCGCCCTCAAGTAAACTACTTCTAATTTTAGCGTTAGACCAACTTTATCTAGTTATGAAATAAATGCACCCGCATTAGTGTGAATAAAGGATGGGAAAGCCCTCTTTAATACACACGACTTAAATTAGAACCTTGACCTCTAGGTAGTGCCAATATAGTTCCTAATACTCTAGGAACACCGGTGTGGGTGTATCAGCACATTACTTACAAACCAACTTTAATGTAGAACGAACTGCAAGAACAACACTCAGTTATTCATCCGTCAATTCAACATCAGGGGGAGGAAAGTTGCTATAATAAAACCAATCAATGTGTAATACATTTTTATCCACTCCGGAAATTGAACCCAGAACACAGATAAAGTTAACACAAAGAGACCTAGCCCTTTAAAATAGGTCATGTAGCATGCCTGAGGTGACCAGATGTCACTTTAAGTCGATTATTTGATTCAATTATTAATAATCGTTGGAAAGTTAATCGACTAGCTCAATTAATCGCAATACTATTAATCGGTGAAAATAATCGATTACTCACATCAAAATAATCGAATGATCGATTATAGTCGCCCCTCCCTAAGTCATTGTCAACTCGACTTATCTCTTATCTATGTCGACTCTGGTCTCACTCGCACAGAAATACAAACTTTTATTTTTAACACTGTGCGCTCCACTAAAAGTCATGTGATTATAGTTGGCAGAAGAGAGTTTACTGCTTTTGTTTAAATTTTTAAAAATATATTCTTAGTAAATATGGCAGTGTCGGGATTGGAAGGAGGTGTCAAAAACGTATCAAGTAAAGGGAATGGCCTTCTACTCTATCATCATCATTATTCGTTTTATTCTCAAAAGGTATTAGTGTGTATGTAAAGTTGTGAAATATGAGATTCTCCTTTTAACTTTGATCAATTTAATTTTTTTTCTAAGATATTGTAATTTTTTTATTTCACTATCTCTAAACTAGCCTAATTTTTTTTAGGTACAATGGGATACAACCCATTTTATTTCCTTTGATCACTCTCCAGCTTTCACAATATTGAATTGACTACTCAAACTTAAGACTTAGCTGTCACCTGGTGACAAGTTCACATTTTGTTTATACCCTAAACACTTGTGCACTTTACTTGTAGGCCTTCACTTTAATTCAACACACTTGTTTTGCATTCAATTGGATAGGGTGCGAGAGGCCGCCATTTATTAGCAAAAATAATGCCAACTCTAGTGGATAGAGGGTGTCATGTGGTCAGCACAACGAATACACAGGCTGTTAATCTTAATTTTTTATACAGGAACCATGATTTTTTCATTACAACCCGCCTCACTGGGCTAACACGCTAAGTTTCATGTTGAGCTAGACTGCCAAGGATGGGGAGATAGAGGTTCGAATATTTGTCGGGTGAACTGGGGAGGGGGGGGATTCCTAAAGGGTTTAACACTAGCCCTCCATGCAAATGGGAGTTCACTTCATCTAAATTCCTTTCCAATTCTTAACCCATTAGTGTGATTAGTAGCTTACTTAAGCATATAACCCGAACGGGTAGTAAGATGCAATGCTAAATAGAAATAAATTCATTCAAGTAGCTCCTCATTTGATCTCACGACCCACCTCTTCACAAATAAATCTGGAAGCACCAGGGATGGAACTCGGGACTTTTGGATCTATAGTCAGGAACTCTGACCACTGCCATTTATAAACTAACAATAATTATTCATTGTCTAAAAGAAACAAAACAAGTCATATCTCTCTATACATACAAATATGTTAATCATTCTTCCATAATTGAACTGTGACTGTACTTAAATTCACTCAGCCAGTAATGCTTGAAACGACAACAATGTCAGACAATGTTTTGTTTATGGTTTAGTGTTTTTAGTTGTGACTTTCGTGGCTGCTAGATTGTTGCAGTTCTATGATTCAAATTATCATATGTTGTACAGCCAATGCCTTAATTATGGCGTTATTAAATTTTAAAGGCATAAATGCAGTGAATGTTACACAATGTTTTATTGTTTTCTTATCGAAAGCTCTGACTGATGAAATTAGGACATTGAGGTTAGTGTTAATGTTTCTCTTCTGAAATACATACTCACTTTTCTATCAAGTATCCATACTAGTTTTAATTGAACTAATATAATATCTGATTTCATTGTTTATTTAAATAGATTTTCATAAAAGCAATTTAAATAGGCTCAAAGCAACAATGAAGGAAGAGGAGTAATAGGGCTGTGTTACATTGTTACAACTCTTATAATTTTTATTTAAATAGGTTTTCATAAAAGCAATTTAAATAGGCTCAAAGTTAACAATGAAGAAAGAGGAGTAATAGGGCTGTGTTACATTGTTACAATTATTAGAATTTTTCATTTGATTAATTAGACTACATTGAACAAAAAATAAGTTATTTTTTCATCCTTTAACATTTTCAAAATTGGGATACATTTTTAAATTTGTTATTTAGTGTTCGATTTGCATGAAATTTCATATAACCATGCTGTTCATAGTGCTTATTTCAAATTTGTCACATGGTATTTAAGAAAATGTCAGTGGAAGCCCCTTCACCCTCACACGCTAAACTACATTTTGTTTTGAATAGTTTATACACATACCAGTATTAACATTTTAGGGTAACTTTCATGAGGTTATGAAGAAGGATATTGGTAGACAGGTATCAAAATACTGTAGAAATATCGATAAATTCCATTTCTTATTGCTTTATTTTACAGTTGAAAAGGTTTTTAAATAAACATGGCAGGGCTCATTTTTGTCCTACTTTTCCTACTTTTTTACCTCCAGAAGAAAGAAACTGTTTGGTTTCTAGAGGTTGAAGTGTGAATTTTCCTTTTTGCTGGTAAGTTGGCAAAACAAAATATCGTATCATAATGTGTCACGCTGTTTGAATAAATTCAATGTATGCCTGAAAGCTTGTGCAGTAGCTTTGAAATTCAATGGTTATAAAATGGTTTTTGGAGGTAGTGCTCTAATGAACTATTTCCAACTAGAAAAGGCTTGTCAAAGCTATTCTTGTGTTAGCCCCTGGAAATGCTGATGTTGAGCGAGTATTCTCACAAACATCAAACTATCTCACTGACAACAGGACCTGTCTCTTTGAGGCATCCATCAGAGGTATGCACTCTACCAAAGATGGTTTTATACCTTACAACTATCAGTGCTACAAAGTATCGTTCATTAAGAATTTCAGCAAGAAAGGACGTGGAGCCCATAAGTTGGACTTGGCTTGACTCGAAGAAGAGAATTAAGGTTGAATGGAAGAAACAAGAGCAAGAAAAAAGTGAAGGATTTCAAGCAAATAGGAAAGTTTTGGAAAAGAAATTGTATGAAGCTAAAGAGGCAATGCAAAAAGAGAACCTGTTATAAAAACAAGAATCAGAAGCTAAAGAAGTCATTATTGGCAGAAGCGAATGAAAGGATCAATAATGAAATGAAAATCAATGATCGGAAAGGTTTGCAAATAGCTCAAACTATGCTAGAAGCTCCAGTTAAAAAAAATTGGAATAAAGTGACTACTTTTGACAAAATAAGAAACAAACAAAATCAAATTCAAAAGAGGAAGACAACAATGTTGGACTACTTTTATGCAAGTCAATATGAATAAGACACACCCAAAAACAACTGAAAGTGTGATTACTTCTCCCCCCCCNCCCGCTGCCCCATATAATCCTAATGGGCAGGGGTAATTTTTTAATTATTATTATGATGTTTCACAGATTATTTTTAGGTGGAAGACTGTTTATTTTAATGTATGCCATCTTTTGAAGACAATGAACATCATTATTATTACTATTTTGTTTTACTATCATTATTTCCAAATTTGGATTTGTAATGAAATGACAAAGTAAAATAAATACTGTACCAAAGATAAAATAAATTAAAGGGGGGAGGGGGATAAAAAGAGTTTTCCTACTTTTTCCTCAAAATGTCTCACTTTTACTACTTTTTGACACTCATAAAATGCTATGAGGCCTGCATGGCCAAATCGCTAATTTTTTGATAAGGTGACGAGCAAGTTCTACATCTCAGGGAGTTTACTTGGTAAATATTGCTCCCAATATTAATATAATAAAGCAGCTGTTTCCAACCTGGGGGTCACAGCATAGAGGTTTTATCATTATATTTACTTTTTCAAGGATATTAATGATTATATAGGAAGCTGCGTAATTCTAGTAAAAACGTAGGTTGGTAAAGTCTAAAAACGACCTAGTTACTGCTTAGGTTCCTTTTGGCTATTTCATTCTGATAACTTGCTGACTTGTTTACTGTGGCAGCCTTGTAATGCTGCTAGCATAATATAAAATTATCCCCTAACCCTGGGCTTGTCGATTCTATTTTACTACATATTAGTTGCATATAAACATTACTATAAGCAATTTATAATAATTAAAACAAGGATTAGTGGACATGCGGGTTTAATGTCACGCACTTTTGGTTTGGTTTGTTGGTGAAGGTGAAGTAAGGATTTTAATTCTGGCCAGGGGTAGTTTATCCTAATACCCCTCCAAGCAAATAAGGGTACATTTCCTCTAAATTTTAACTATCCCGCTGGTGTAGTTAACTGTAGATAGTCCAGGCTGGTAGTAATACACAGTGAAAAAACTTAAAAACTAGAATTTGAACGCTTCTAAGTTATCAAAGAGTTGTGATGGTCGCAGAGAGAAAAGTTGTCATAAACTACAAAATGTTGAAAACCGCTGTAATAAAGTCAGTTAAATTTTTTAATCGAAAATACACGACTTGAACAATACCTGCAAATCTAAATAAATATATTTAAGATCAATTGGATATTTATTTAGCTCATATGCAGGTAAACTGAAATAAATAATAATTCAAGTTATTTCCTTAAGCACTGAAAAAGCCTTGTAGCTTTAAAAATCCAGTATGAACAAATTAATTTTTTTAAATACAGTTGCCTAAATGCTCGGTTCAAGGCTTGATTATCACCCCAAATTTAAATAAAATTATGGGATCTTCCTGCCCCCCCCACCCCCCGCCATTCTCAACATTGCCCTTCACTCTCCTTTGCTACATGGGAATTTTCTAATTTCAAAATGCTTAGCATTGGGAAAAACATCCCTAAATATATTTTGTGCAATGCCCCTGTAGGGCCTAAAGTCACTTTGGTGTAATAGTTTGGAATAGGCTCTTTATTCCATTTAAAACACATTTTAACTAGAGTGCATAGTAAAGGGCAGATCTTACCCACCTCTTAGTCAAATGTACTATAAGGGGAACATCATTACACATGAAAGAGAATTCAGATACCATTGCATTGGCATACTAAGTCAAAGGTCCCGGGTTCGATTTCCGTGTTCATGTGTCATTTTTCAACTAAAACAATATGATTGTCAGATGCGGCTATTATCATCATTATTAAATATAATAGCTTTGCTATTTAATCCCTCATGATATGCGCTTCATAGAGTTGTAATTGTACATTTGGCAGCATAGAGCATTAGCGAATCAAAGGTGGCTGTGTTTTGTGATCCTAATTGATCACACGTATGTATCTGACTTTCCACACGTCCATCACAGACTCTGACTTAAAATATTATTAAAGAATGACCCTGGGGACGGGACAATTTCTGGATAGCTCAATGGTAAGAGCATTGGTGTACTAAGCCAAAGGTCCCAGGTTCATTTCCCTTGTCTAGGTGTCATTTTTCAATTTAAAGAATATAGCATTAATTAATGTTTGTAATTACTCGACAAACTTAACTTATCCTTCCATGTGTCACTAGATTAAAATTTTGATAAATATATATGAAATAAATTAAAATTTTTGAGTAGGGGGCCTACATATTGATTAAATAAACTAATTTAATTTCTGTAAAAAAACATGAGATCTTACACCGCAAACGATCATGAGTCAACATTATAATGCAAAGAACCTATTAGGTGACACAAAAGATACTCACTATTTATTTTTCTATGTTTATCTCGTTATTTTTATAAGTTTTTTTAATTGTTATAACTAGCCTACCATATCCAAAATTATCAAACTTTATAAAACCTGATATTTGATTTTCCATCTTTTTAAGCACCTATTTAATAATATAATAGACATATTTTATAACAAAACTGAGATATTTAATTTTGATATGAATGTAATATAAAGTACTACTCCCAATATATATAAAAATGTGTGTGTGAATTTTATATTGAAAATTCTGGAACACGTTTCAGACTTTAAATTCACACCAAGAAAATGTATATATTCAAATTTTGACTTACAGTGGCTCATATAGGCCTATTATTGGGCTATAATTTTGACTCTTTAATGTATAAACATTTAAGTGTGATATTAAAACTTTCTTTTAGGCTCGATAATAAGTTTTGACACATTATTCAATGGCTTATGAGGAGAGGGAAGGGATGGTAAAACCATTTATGAAAACTAAATCCAGTAAAGATTCGAAACTCACACTCTTAGACATCAGCAAAATGTCCATTGTAAGCCTGGGTTTTAAACTGATAAACAATTAGTCAAGGCTAAAATCCTTAGAAATGTGTTAAAAAAATGTCTTTCCACTCGATTAGTGACCATTAATGTTTGAGAATAATTATTGATCTTAATTTTTGCCTTTTGTTTCTCAAAGAGCTAAATTATTTAGTGAAAATAGCTTGATTCTATTTAAGCTAAGTGTTCTCTGAGAAAATAGGTTGTCACTGCTGTCCCTTTAGATACTGAAAATAATAATAATTACATTTGAAAAAATGACCCAAAAATTTAGATAAAATAATTTGGATTTCAACTTAATTTTTTAATTTCTTAGTATCTTTTAAAATAAATTCTGTACTAAGCCTACTGCAAAACATGTTTAGACCTATATAATAATTATTTGAACATAAATAATTTACGAAGATGAAATTATCCTAGGTTACAGAAACAGCCATCACTGACATCATATTCCACTTGTTTGAAAAACGACACTGAGACACAGCTCTAATTTCTGTGTTCAGGTGATATTTTTCAACTAATTGAAAGATTAGGTCAAAATAATTAAGTTTAAAATATTTTATGATTGCTTTAACTGATTATTTTTATCCAGGTTGTAATGGCACTTAATGAAAAAAAACTGTCATTTGAATCTCATCTAGTGAATCTTGCTAAGGGTGAACAGTATCAATCATGGTTCATCAACATAAATCCCCGAGGGGAAGTCCCAGTTCTTACGGATGGTGTTAAAGTTATTCCCGACTCGGGAAGGATTATAGACTACTTAGAAGACAACTTTAGTAATGGTTTGTATTATAGTATGAGCTTTATTCAAAAATAGATTTGTATATGTTTGTTTCATTTTAAAATATAATCTTTAGTTTCACACTTGTATTATGTCTTTAATAATACTTAAGTGATAAGTTTTACTATAGGTTCATAAGTCCTGACCCTAACTAAATTGTGTGTCATGGGTTTTGCAATATTTTCTAAGAGATTTGCATTTTGCAACTGTACACATATTTTGGGTTGAGAATTAAAAGGTTTTCTTTTTAACATATATCTTTAATTAGGATCGTGATTTGAGCCCGATAGTCTCTTTCATATTATGTCATGTGTAAATCAAATCCTAAAACTGAAATAAATTGTTGTAGTCAAAAGAAAGCATAGCTTCCACAAACAAGCTTAAAATACAAATGTTTGCACCAGCTAAACAATAATTTAAACATGAGCCATATTAAGAAAAACTATATTAATTAATTAAAAATAAACTTATGGAGGTATGTAAACTCTTATTATTTCACCCCTCCATTTTTAAAACCTTTTCACCTCAACAGTTTTCTGAAACAGCACATCAAGTGTAGTATTTTTTTAATGGAATATTGTTGATTGTCAATTTGATTCTGTCGCTCAGTTGTGTGTGTGTGTGTGTGTATTGAAGTGATTTCCCCCATCGCTCAGTGGACAATAACTTGCCTCGTAGTACCACGAACGTTTGTTATGATTGATGTTACAAACTGGTTTTCTGATGCCTAAAAATCTAAATAAATGGGTTAAATTTGCTAGATTAAATTTTTTGCTCAATATACTTTTTTCCAGACTTGCCAACCGATTTTTTTTTTACCCATATAGCCCTCTATATCAAAAAATTTGCATGCCCCTGCCCTAGACTGAGCATATTAAAAAAAAATCAACAAATATGTTTGTAAAAAATCTTGGATAGCTTTACTTTCTATGTTTGAATTTAATCTGCTATTTAACATGTATATTGCTTACCATCTAGCATTCATGATATAATTCTTTTTAGGGTTATGTCTTACTACACATTTGGGTTATACACTTAATTTATATATTAAATATTAATTGTTGATGGTTCATAAAACCATATCTAGTTGTAATCTAGCAGTTTATATTTGAACTGCTGTTCAGTCACAGCTCTTCTTTGTTAGTTTCATTTGCTAAATTGGACAAGTTGAAATGTCAACATTGGAGGTTTCATGACTGTGTCAACATTGAACTCCCAGTAAGGTATTTTCATGTAAATTCATCATATTATGTCTGATGAAACCAGTTTAGTATGTAAAGAGTGTTAAAGAATAAATTGTGTGTACACCATAGTGTAAACCACTTAAAAATATAATTTATGCTGAACTTTTGTCTTGTGAACACCCTTGGCTTGCTATAAATAGAATAGGTACAAATGTCGCTAATGCAAGAGCCACAAGATGGTCGTATATTTTATGTTTTCTGTTTGAATGGCCTCCGTAATTCCCCACATGTTAATCATACTCTGCTCCTCAGTATCAGGTGCTAAACACTTCTATAAGCCCGTACATTGAGTAGGTACTGGTACAGGCTGAAAATGAGGATTCTCTTTAACATGACAGTAAATTTCTCCAAATGTTTGGTGGTTTGGATTCAACAGCTCTTGAAAACTCCTTAGTAGTTGCAAACATGTTACCAATTGTTTCCATTTACACAGCCTTGGATAAGGTAACTCATTAGTTCTGAATATCAATAATTATTAATGTTCACAAAAAAACCATAAGCACTATAAATGTTGAACATGGCTCTATGTTTATTCAAGACTTATGACCACAGACACAATAATGTTCATGCAGACACTATTAACAATTCTTATCATTGTTTACATCAATTTATGGTGAAAAATGTATACGATTGTTTGGAATCGCAAAGATGTCGTCATTTTGAAAAATAGTTTGGATCCCAGACATTTAGGGAATGTGTTCCATTGCGAGTGAAAACTGTAATTGGTAAAGAAAACATTCCTGAATACAATGTTTTTGTTTCTCTAGCACCGCATCTTACTACCCGTTTGAGTTATACACCTTTGTACTAATTACACTAATGGGTTAGAGATTAGGAAGTATTAATTGAGATGAAGTGCACCCACATTTGTGATGGGGAGAGTAAAACCATTTAGGAAAAACCACCCTCAGTGCATTCGACCGGGATTGAACTCAGATCTCCTCGTCCTCAACAGTCTAGTCTAACACAAGACACTGAAGCCACCGAAGTGGGGAATACAATGTTGATATGATCACTTATCCTTGTTTTGGTATGTAAAACTCTTTCTCAAAATTTGCACAGACCTTTCAAATTAATCCTTTATTCTCCACACCACTACACCATAAAATTGAAGAATTACACTATAAATAACATGTTTTTAGACAGTATTGAGTGTCCAAATATAGAATGATTTTTATGGTCTCATTTTATTTGAACCACATGATAAACACACATAAGTGTTTACTTACATTATTGCATTAGGAAATCGAAAGTGCATTGCCACACTTAAAAAGTACACCACCTATCCCTATCTTGAGCTAGTTCTATCCAGTCCACCTCATTACACTCTTCTCTCTTTCAGGTTCATTCTAATGTTATCCTCCCATCTTCATCTAGGTCTTCTTACTGGTCTCTTTCTTTGGGTTTACCTACCAGTACCCTGAACAAGGTTCTAGAATCTACCATTCACTCTGCATGTCCTGCCTACCGTAATCTATGAAACTTTATTATCCTAACAATGTCTTGTGATGAGTACAGGCTATTTAACTCCCCAATATCGTCATCCCATTCTGGACTACCTTGTTTTTGAACACCCTAAATCTATTTTTCTCATGTAAGGAAAGAAACCAAGTTTTACAACTGGTAATACACAAATGTTAACATAATCTTTTGCAGGCACAATTATAATTGTTTGATAGATTTTCTATTTAGCTGATGCAAGCCATATTTCTGGTATTTTAAAACTGCTCAAAAATTACATTTTTTTCTTTCAACAAAACCCTATTTTATTAGAGTGGAAAATCGTGTACAGTTTACACTGGCAGAACTACTTTTATTGTTCTTCTTATCATCATCATTATCACCAATATCATCATGTTTCTCTGAATATAGAAGCTGCTTTACAGTGGCGGCAACATTGCTGAAAACATGTTTTACTAGCACTGTTTTTAATGAATTTTAAAAATTGGCCCATAAAATGTTAACCTTTATTGATACCATAACCTTTATTGATACCTGCCAATAACATGTTATAACTGTAAATACTTTCATCTCTTAACTTATTGATATATCTTTCAATAACTTTGCTATCAGCTTTTAATTTTTCCTTTTCAAATTGTTCATGACACGCTAGCAACATTTTTGTCAAAAATATTGTAATCAATATTTTGTTATTGACATTTACCAAAAATCATAAAATAGTTAAAATTTTGCTACTGACATTGATTTTCATTTCTTCAGTGTAAAGAGGCCTTTAGCTTATATTTTGGATACCTAAAGTACATCCATTACTTGAGTTTACTTGGATGGCAGCTCAAAAAGTTACTAGAAATAGTCTCTAATGTATCCCGATGCCATCAGCTAACATCTCTCACTTTGGATAGCTGTAATCAAAGCATATTGTAATGTATGAATTTGAGTTAATCACAGTAATTTAGGCCAATATTATTTATAGTTATTTAAGGTTATGCACAAAGCTTATTTATTGTTTTATTCAATTAAAGAAAATTAGGCCTATGTATTTACAACACTTCATAAAATAATGTATTATATATAAAAAACAGACAAGTATTTTTTCTTTTCCAAGTAAATAATACGATGCCTGTATTAAAAGTATTGATTTATGCAATATAGTACATATTATCAATAATATTCCAATTGCTTTTAATTATATTTAAAATATTGTTTCAGATTAAATACAAATTTGGTATCAAAAATAATGAAATAGTGTGGGAAAACTTAAGTTTGCATTATCTTGAATGTAAAATAAAGCATGTAATTAAAAAACTTATCATTTCTAACAAAACAAGTATTGGCGATCCAAACGCTAAACATATGATTTTTCAATTGTTATTCAGGTAAAAAGCTATGGTGAACATACTCTACTAAGTTGGTATGTATCTGTAAATTTAACAACCACATGGAGTATCCTATTTCTGTAACAGATTTTTACTTTTCAGTTTTTATTGCACTATGTACGAAAACATAATGGGTATTAGAAATATATCTAACCAATACCAAACTAAATTAAACATGTTTTTGTATTGCCAAGGTGATACTCCAAGATTAATTCCCTTAGATCTGGGTCCTGAAGTGAGACAGAAAGTGACCCAGTTTCGGAACGCCTTCGAACTGATTCCAGCAGGAGCTATTACCATGGGATCTTTCCTTCATCCAGAGTTCATCCAGAGCCCCAGACTACCATTTATCCAACCTGTCCGGAGGTTATTACTTGGTGGGTTATTAGTTTAAGTATTGGATAGGCTTGCAACTTATTCTAAAATTATATACAAATACTAACCAACTCTTAATTAGTAATCTAAGCCCAGCAGAATGTGTTGAACAATTGTGTAATGCATTGGGTGTCACTCACATGCAATGATGTTTGCACATGCGTGCACACACACACACACATGCACGCACGCACACACACACACCTAAGTAAATTTTTAACTTGAGTAGCCCAGTTCTTATGTCAAGATTTCCAAGTGCAGTAAATAAACAAATGTCGTATTATTACCACTCGGACATGCCTTGATATCGCACACTTGATGCGCTCATCTGAGCAAGTAAGCGAGCAGTTCACTCGGCACAACTAAAGGGCGACAAGATCCTGAGACTGTTTCCAGTCCTAGCTAATGTAAGATAATTGGTCTCCAATGAAAATAATATTATGTGGAATATTTATGTTTAGGGGATACAAACTTTGACTTATTTACACAAGATAGTCGACCGCGGTGGCCTTGGGGTTAGATGCTCACCTCAGGACCTGATGTTTGGTGGGGGTTCAAACCCAATCGAGGTTGACGGAATTTTACTTGAGCAATAAAAATATGTAGCACACTTTTGGAAAGGAAGTAAAGTGGTAGGACGATTGTGGTATGTAAAATACCTTTTTGGCAAAATTGGCAAGTTCTTTTGGTCTCAGTCAAAGAAATTTTCATGTGCTGATATAATCATTTGGTTCATAAAATAGCACGTTAAATACCTCAAATAAAAATAAAAAGATGAAGTTATTTTAAAAGTGTATAATGTGAAGAAAGACCAGGAATGTGATTGCCATGGGAATAAAGTTTTTGAGGATCATGTTAGCTGTCGCCAGGAGAAATAGGATTGGGAATGAATATGTTTAGGCAAGAGTAGGGGTACATGAGATAGTGTAGGAAGCTGGGGTGAAATGGTATGTATATATAATGAAGATGTGAGAGGAAGGAATCCCAAGGAGAATGATGGAGGTAATATTTGTAGAGTAAAGACTGCAAGGGAGACCAAGAAATAGATGGGAGGAGCTAGTAACAGCAAGTGTGCGAGTGAGAGGATCGGGATTGATACGAGTAAAGGAGGAAGAATAGTGAAAGGCCAAAGTAAGAAAGAGGCATTTTACTAAACTGATGCGGCCACAGTTTGGAAACATTATGATGATGATGATGACTGTGTTGTTTATTAAACTTCCCAATGAAATTACTCTTCTTTGAAGCTTAAGTTTGTTTATTTGACCCTTCAGGTTTCCTTGGTATGAGTGATATTTCTCAAAAGTGTTGTTTGCTGGGTCTTTAGTATGCTCAACAGCAGAGATATGAAGACTGTTCTCAGACTTATTGTTTGCTTATTTTCTTACCACCCCATGATTTCAACTGTGATATGAAGGTAGGAATAGCATAGAACATTTTACTGCCGTTCTCTTTCAGTTCACTTAACCGATAGGTTCTGCTATTCGGAAGTACCAGAACTACTACTAGTTTATCTTTATATTCAGGTCATTCTTTTGTAGGCTCTCTAGTGTGTATGGGTGCTTGTCTCATTAACACGTTATTAATTAAATAGACAAATATTTTTAAACCACTTTCAATATATTGTTTCGCTAAGTTTAACTTATACCATGGTTTAGTTTACAAAGTGAGTAAAAACTAAAGTGTGACTTAGAATTTGACCATAATATTTTAAATATTGATTCAAAATAAATATTAGAGGAAAGATGAATAATGTAGTTTTGAATATTTTTTTTTTTGTTCACATGTATTATAATATTACTACATCCATTACTGTTTCCCAGCCTGTGACCTCGGTCAGCATTTTATTCAAGTCCTATATTTTATACTACCGGCTGGCTAGGCCTGTCGTAGCTTCATATGCTTAATAATCTAACTTAAGACTAGGACAGACACAACATCCAGTCCCCAGCTGTTAATTTATTACTTTGGAAGAGTAAACCCATATGTTCATCATTGATAAATATTCAGCCATGCTGGGAATTGAACCTCACTGACATGTTACTGGCCCTACACGCTAATGGCCCTACACGCTAATGGCCCTACATGCTACTGTCCCTACATGCTACTGGCCCTACATGCTACTGTCCCTACATGTTACTTGCCCTACACGCTACTTGCCCTACACGCTACTTGCCCTACATGCTACTGTCCCTACACACTAATGGCCCTACACGCTAATGGCCCTACATGTTACTGGCCCTACACGTTACTTGCCCTACACATTACTGGCTCTACACGTTACTGACCCTACACACTACTGGCCTTACACGCTACTGGCCCTACACGCTACTGTCCCTACACGCTACTTGCCCTACACGCTACTTGCCCTACACGCTACTGGCCCTACACGCTACCAGCCCTATATGCTACCAGCCCTACACGCTACCGGCTGAGCTAAGGTGTTGGACTCACATGTATCATAATATATAATTAAATGTTAGTAACATTTTTAGGAAAATATGTAATTTGGGTTAATTTACAAACGAGGGATGGTTTTGTGTCTGTTCTAGAGCTAAGTTAGTTTACTATCTGTGTGCTAGTATAATCTGTCAGTTCAGGACGCATATGTTAAATACCTCAATTTAAAAAAAAATTAATTGCTTTATCATTCTTTAATATAAATAAACTAGCTATGTTTTAAATTTATGTGAAATATTTGAAGCATGTTTACAATCCCTCCCATTTTCACTGCATTGTCATACCTCCAGTTGATAGCGATTCATTTTATGCTAAGCTACCAAATGATGAGTTTGGCACCTTGGGCTGGGGGACAGTGGGAATTCTTGTCTGACTCATCTGGTTCTCACTGGATGGCTTTTGACCTAAGTAGGCCTACTGGTTGTCAGAATTCTAAGGCATTCACGTTGTGTCTATTTCATAGTTTAGTAAGTAAGTAACTGTGTTATAATAAGTTTTTGGGTTGTAAGGTGGATGAAGAAATATTTATATGTTTGAGACATAAAATCAAATTAAGCTTTAGTTACATCTTTAAAGATTACCTGGTGAGCTAGGGGTAAGGTGTGGGACTTCTGTGCTGGTGGGTCCGGGGTTCAATCCTCGGTCCCGGCACAGATTTATCTGATTGCCAACCCCTTCCGTCACCTCTGACAAGACATGTATTAATAACAACTTGTGAATGTGTGGAATGCCAGGCCTCCACCGTGGTTCGGATCCCACGTTAAACTGTAGGTCCTCCATTGCATCTCACAATCACCCTACCATTACACATTAGCGTAAGAGCGTATAACCCGAACGGGTAGTAAGACGCAGTGCTAATAATAATAATAATAATAATACATGTTTAAAGTATGTTATGGTTATAAATTGAAGTTTATTCTTCTGCCTCTAGCTGGTCAATGACTTGAGCTGTGATAACATATTTCAGCTGCAGAGAAGAGCAATAGCAGATATTTGCGAGAACTTGCAGAAAACAACCCAGAGGCTCGTGAGATACTTTTAAGAAAAGCAGAGAATCAGGACACCAAACATGCTGCGTTAGAGAATAAAGAAGAGTTTAAGAAAGTCCTTCGCCAAGTGGATGTGGTTTTGGATAATGTAGAGAAAGAACTCTCTTTGCATAGTGAAGGTAATATAAATAACTAAGATTGTAAAGATAGATATCTAGATTTCTGCTAAATAAAATGATTGGAATTCGTTCAATAAAGAGTAAGGGGTGTAAAAAGTTTTAAAGGTTCTTTTTTGGTAGCTCAAATGTTGAGTGCTATGAATATAAAAATTACAACTAACGTTTGAATATCGTTTTTGTCTACTACTGTAGGCTTACTACAAATACAACTCGATAATCTTCAGGTAAGCTCAGTCATGAGCATTCATAGAAGGGCACACTTAATGATGGGATTTTTATTAAGTTATATAATTCAGTAATGGAATACTACTACTACTACTACTACTACTACTACTACTAGGGCTGTATGCAAGAACTTGACTAAGTGGATGCTAAATGGACACTAGCGTGGATTGGCTTGTGTTATCATAGGTTAAAAGGTGTACTTGGGACCACACTATCAGTCCACTAAGCATTCACCAACATTCTTGCATATCGCCCTACTATGACTACGACCCCCACTTCTACTATTACTACTACTACTACTAATAATAATATATTTATTTATATTTTGCTATACTTTCTGTGAAATATCTAATTTTGGTCTGGCTATTTTTCCTTTTTAAATAAATGCACTTTTCATTCAGTTATTTGACAAAATTTTAACTGAACCGAAAGAGTCATTGTCGATGTCAACAGTCTCTCCCATTTTTTTTCACAGTAGATACACTACATTCTAAAACATTACTCATATATTATGATTGTAGAACTCAATATGAGATATTATTTGTGATAAAGATATTGAGAAATAAATTTTAAGAATTTTGAACACTTTTATTAAATATATCTGTAGAGATTAGTTAGAGTGGATAGTTGTTGAATTTACATATATGACTAGATATAAAATATAATTTAAAAAAACACATTAAAAATGTGAGTCAGGTCACACTAATGATAACATGTAAAATTATACACAATCCATTAAATTAACAAATAGAAAGAATATCAATGACTAGAAGAACAATACTATGTTGTCATATATTACAGGAGTAATAAGAAAAATAGTTAAAATGCAAAGTTGACAAAATGTTGGATAAATGATATTGAATTCTATTTCTTATCTGAATTCCCATGCTCCTTTTTATTCTTTCAAGACATTGTAGAGACGGCCTTATTTTGGGTTGTTACATGTTTCGGCACTCTACGGCGCCATCATCAGACTACATCAAAGAAAAAATGTGATAGGTTATGGTTCAAGTAATGGGCGTTGGCTAAAAAGAAAAACAAAGTGGAAAAAGATGGAATTAACTCTGAAAATTAACCAATGTGAAGAATGAAATATCATATTTACATTAGATCCTGTCTGAGTGAGTTGCTCTAGCTGATACCAGATCAAGATTGATCCATTGATCCATTTTGTATGGATGGAAATGCAGATCGAACCACAAAATTCGTCTTACCGAGCTGAGCTGGTTTACGGGTCAGCCGCCTAGGACTTGCTTCCACAGCTTCTCTTGCTCTATCGATATTCTCTGGCATCCGGGCTGACCTTGGACGGCCTGTCAACTTCCGTTTCAACGCTGAACCGGTAGCTCTGAAGTTACTCACCCACAGCATAATTGTGTTGTGTGTCGGAACTTTTCCTCATGGACCTAAATTAAAACGCCTACGGAACTGCCGCTGCACAGCAACACAGGAATCGCCACTTTTAAAAAACGCCCCGACAACAAACGCGTGATGCTCAACACACCACTGCTCCATGGCTACTAAAAATGTCCAAGTGTAGGCTCTGAAACACACCTATCCTCCCCACGC
This sequence comes from Timema monikensis, assembly GCA_902151445.1. Lineage (NCBI taxonomy): Eukaryota > Metazoa > Arthropoda > Insecta > Phasmatodea > Timematidae > Timema > Timema monikensis. The sequence continues at coordinate 139,730 of CABFVZ010000627.1, forward strand.
CCCACCACCTACTCGCTCAACCGCGCGGTGGCAAAAACCATCAGATCATTTTGCCGCTCCCTGTATAATACACTCTCTTTAGGTGCGTTTTCAAATTAAGATTTCAGTGAGCGTTTACCACTAGTTTTGTTGATTCCACCTGTCCGTCCACATTATTGGTGAAAATAAATTATTGGTTATACTTGTAGAACACAATATATTGAAAGAATGGTGAGTTTTGCTATACCAAGCATTTTGCTTGTAGGTAGTTCAAACATTTGACGAGGAACAAGCTGTCGCCATTACAGAAGCAAATGCTGCCATCTCCTGCTCAAGTGTCAGTGCGGATTTGGCAAACGTAAAAAGCAATTTTGGAAATCTTCCTGGATCAATCACAGCTTTAGAGGTGAGGGATTTGCCTCTTGTGAAAGCTGTGAAGATAATGCGGGGAATAGAAGAAAACCTGAATCAGGCTTCATGGCTCAGTTGGCACAGCCATTGTCGACAAATTCAACAAGAGTTTTGCAGCAAAACCCTGGGTGGAAAGTGATGGCAAGTATTGTGGACATCTTAGAAGGACAAACTACATCTCTCCCAGAAGTCAAGCTTAGCCCAGCTGAAATAGCTTGTCTGAAGTTTTGCCCAATGACTTCATGTGAAGTCGAGAGAAGTTTCTCACAAATATAAAAACATTTTGTCAGACAACAGAACAAAACTTACACCTGAAAATCTTGAGAAGTATTTGATAATTAACTCTAATAGTAATTAATATGTGTTTATGGAAGGTGTGTGCTGGATTTTAAGAGTTAATAATAAAAATGTTGAGTGTTTTGGTGCTTTTTTTTGCATTACTATGCCTATTTATGTGCCTATTTTTTTCTTTTTAGGTCCTATTTATTACCTTTTTTACTTTATAATGCCTATTTATGTTCCTATTTTTGTGATTTTTAGTGCCTATTTGCCTGCCTTTTTTTAAAATTTTAGTGCCATATAAATCCGCCCTCTAGTTATTACTATTTAATAAACTAAACCAGTCAATGTGGGTGTTACTCAACTTGCACATTTTTTTTACCATATTCAAAGAAATTTTAAAAATTATCATTCTTTTGAAAATGCTTTAACTTCGGCAATTTTTTAATTTTAATTCAACTACTAGATTAATTTCTATACAACAAACCATAAATAACACACATTAAAATGTTGTAGGACACTTCTTTTGCCACCAATCTTTTAACTGAGTGCAGTTTCTGATTACTAGTTTGGGGGTTGGGGGGGGGGATCTTAGAACAAAGTCTAAGATTAAAATTGTCTGCTAGATTGTGTTGTTAATTCTCATTTAAATCAACAAAATTGACAATAATTTGCATTTGCAAGGCCAAAACCCTACAGTTAACTTTAAATATGTTTTGATAGTAGATTTAATGTGCTAAGTAAAAGGTTGTAAAACCACATGAGAATCAAAATTTTGGTGTCCCTAAATATAATTAATCGGGAAAAATGGCTATTAAGAGCTGGTAAAAAATCTAGCATTGTTAAATTGTAGTAATTATTTTGCCAGGTCCCGTTAAAAACATCCTCTTAATACTTCATGCAAATTATTGTTTAATTAATTTCATTATATTTGGAAGAAGGTATAGGAAAGTTGGATAAAAAACATATAAAAGGGACAAACACAAAATGGCTTTTACAATGAAAAGAACAACACAGTTCACACTTTACAATGGTGTTATTAGACTCGGAGGTAATGGTTGCCTCTTAAAGAAAATCGTCGTCACCAGCCAATCCCCTGACCTAGGTTTCATTCTATCAAAACTCATCAGGGAGGAGCGTGAAAAGCGCAACGCAACTTAAGAGAGGAAACCAAAAACACACAAAAGGGAGAAAATGGAAAATTGTAAAGAATGATAGTACACATAGGTGACCTGGCGGTCTAAGGGTAAGGTGTCAGACTTCTGAGCTGGCGGCCAGGGTTCAATCCTCGGTCCCGGCACAGATTTATCTGATTTCCAAACCCTTCCTTCACCTCTGACAAGACATCTTGTGAATGTGGGGAATGCCAGGCCTCCACCGTGGTTCGGATTCCATGTTAAACTGTAGGTCCTCCATTTCATCTCACAATCACCCTACCATTACACATTAGCGTAAATGTGTATAACCATGATGATGATGATGATGATGATAATAGTACACATAGATAGGAACATTTAAAAGGTACAACATAAAGGACAAACACAGGAAAAGGACATTGGATGCGAATATATAATATATATGTTTAGTTAATTTGTATGAAATAATTTTTTTAACAAGTGTGTGGCAGCTTCCTGAATACCTCATTGTTGGTAGAACCATCACTATTCTCCTTATATATAGGGTGATCATTTGTGAATGATTTTGTGTATTTCGGTAGAATGTTGTGTCAAAATGGAAGGATAGATGGGGAAATAGACAAATGGATGAATGCATCTCGGAGAGTAGTTGGATGTATATTAACTATTGCAAAGAATGAAGTAGTGTCGAAGGAGGCAAAGATGGCAGTATATAAAAGTGTGTTGATGCCAACATTGTTTAATGGATGTGAGGATGTGGGTTTGTCAGGAGAAACACAAGAGCATGGTGAATGCGGTTGGAAATGGGGTAGCTAAGAAAAGTATTTGGAAAAACTCGTATGGACAGTCATTAATGAATAGGTGCTGAAGGAGTGCAGTTTTAAAGTGAATACAACGGTCGATGTGAAAGAAGTGTCTTATGTTGGTTTAAGCATGTTGAGAGGATGAGTGTGGGTCAAGTGATGAAGTATATATATGAAGGTAGAGTGTATGGATCAAAAGGAAGAGGTAAGCCATGTAAGGAGTGGCTAAAGTTATTGATGAATGTGTAAAAAAGACAATACAAGTTTTAAAAATAAAAGAGCATGTATGACTCACTGTATGGATAGGGAAGTGTGGATAAAGTTAGTGAGGATGGATTAAGTATGTATTGTTTTTTGAGCTGTATGCACAGTTTTTTATCTAGCCTGTAAGGGAACAGTGTGCTTTATATATATATATATTTAAAACCCTTCCCTTAGAAAGAATTTAGTTGAAAAGATCATCATGGGTGATGCTGGACAAACAGTTTAGAGCAGTAAGAGCGTTGAGACATGTTTCTTATAGTAAGGATGTGTACCAGATGGTACATTTACTCTGAAGGGCCGGTCAATTTTAAAATTTAGTTTTTAATCAATCTTTCAAAAGACCTTTTTGATATAAAGATTTTTTTAATTCCTGTGCTATAGCTTTTTGCCAGGCTAAGCAGTTTGCTTGGATTGTACTTGTCATCACCCAGTAGAGCACTCATTGGTCAGGTATCAGTGAGATTACTCTCTCTTATTAGATATGTATGACATAGCTTATGTGTGATTGGTCAAATGGGAACTAACAGATTTAGCAAGATCTGATTACCCCTAAACACGCCACAATAATGTATAGTAAATGTTTTATCTTATTGTTTCTTAATGTTATCTTTTGTTCTGGAGAAACTTTAAATGTTTCTGTTTTTAATGTTAATTTAAATAATTTTTCTTCTTTTTTTATGACTTAATAGAGTTAAGTTAGAACAAATATAAAATTTACTGTAATGATTATTTCTCCCAATGATTAAAGATAATTGAATATTATTAATTTTATTCCCCCATGAACATTTTATAGTGTCAATGAATAAAGTTGTTTAAAAAGTTTCATGAACACTATTTTGATATATTTTCAAACTTATTATGTTGATTATAGTGTGTAAATTTGTTTTTAAACTGTCCCTGGTTTGATATTTCAGATAAAGCCAATCATTGGTTGTGTTGCGAGCGTTTCACAGTAGCAGATGTTAGCCTGACAATATTGTTGGATCGTCTAGCGAGACTAGGACTAGCCACTTACTTTTGGGGAGCTGACAAGAAACCTTATCTTAAACAATACTATCAACGGGTGCAACTACGAGATTCCTACAAGAAAACTGTTCCTTCCACACTGCTGAACTTGAAAATGCTCTTCATGATGAAAACTCCACTGTACATAGGTATTGGCGTTGTCACAATTGCATTCGTTGTTGTAGGGGGAGTGTTTCTAATCAAGAAGTCAAAGTGATACTAGAGTAACTATTATTATTCTATTATTTCTGCCTCACCACAAATAATTCAGGTATAATATTAATTTGGCACTGTCTACACATCTGGGTGAGCTATAAAGAGACATGTATTCAAATTGTCTATTACTATACTACAAATTATTATATATATATAATACAAATTAATATATATATTACAAATTAGTATATATATTACAAATTAGTATATATATATTACAAATTAATATATATATATTACAAATTAATATATATATATATTTATTACAAATTAATATATATATATATTACAAATTAATATATATATATATNACACACTAAAAATTAGTGTATATATTTAGAACTTTGTGTTGTTTACCGATCTCTCTCTCTCTCTATATATATATATATAAAATTTTTATTGACTATTAAATGATTTAATGTAAGGAAGGGAAATGAAGTGTGTGATTTAATAAAATTCACACACTAGCTTTTTTAAGAGAAAATGGGAAACCACATTGTAAATAAAAACATTTTAAGCTCACTGAGTCAGGAATTGAACCTCAAACTTGGAGGTGAAATTAAAGTATATTACCACATACATCAATTGTCAATTAACAATCCTAAATAAGACTGACTTTTCACTTACATGTTTTGAATATTTGATTTGTAAGGCTTATGCATAATTTAAAAGAACTACACATTTATATTAATAGTATCTGTAAAATATCATCAGTATATGGCTGAAAATTACAAAAGACTAAAATAAAACAAAGTATTTTAAAAATTAATTCATTTGTTATTTTTTAAAACAAAAGCAGTATTGTGAAATTCTAGACTAAAAAGTTGTTTGACTTTGATCACGTTAACATGTTTAATATTTAAGTATTTCTTTTAATAATTATTGTTTTTTCATTTGACTATGAAACTTTTATATCAAAGCTTTAATTTTATTTATTTATTTTGTATTTAAATAATTTAAAATCTCTACCTGATTAAATAATTATTTTGACTTCTTTTAAATAGATTTTGGATTTATATATACTTAATTATGGGTTTGAGTTGATCATTATGTTCAGCCATTTATGCAATGAATCGTAATTAGTGTGCTGATCTTATCAATTAAATTCTAAATCATTGAAGGTATAGTTACAAAATCATATAATTTTAGTTAAAATCAGAAAATAGTTGTTCATATTGAATTTTCACCTCCAAAAGTCAAAATACAAGTAGCCCAAAAAATGTTAGGTAACAAACTTTTTGATTACATTTTTTATATTACTATTAAAAAATGTTACCTGGGTACTTCTGCAGTCTATTAGTAAAGAGTACTTCAACAAACTTGATTGAATCACCAAGCTGAAAGTATTATTTAATTTTATTCTTTAAAGAAATGGGACAAATCTTTTGGATGTAAAGAATCTCTTTTGTTTCATTAATGCAGGATTATTCACTTTCTGAGGCTTCAGGCTCTACATTCTTTTAAGGGAATAGCTTGTATGCATCTCTTTATACAAACAATTTTTTTATAGACATTTATAGATCTTACTACTTGTGTCTACATCATGAAACGGTAATTAAATGAGTGTTGTTCATGAATGTCATGAACTAAGTTGGCTTGTACAAATTAATTCCAAAGATTTCATTTAAACTTGTTTAAGCAAACCTACTATACTGACTGAATAAAATAAAAATCTACCCCTCCCCTCTTCACAACGGACTACAGTTGATTTTTTAGTCCTTTTAATAGTTATTATGGTTGTAATATTTAAATTTAAATAAACCAAACGATTGGCATTGGTGATCAGCCTGGCAACAAATAGTCAGCAAAATAGTTGATTGGCCCAACTATTTAAATGTATTTATTGTATCTCATTCAAACACAATTTTTAATCAAGTTCTTTTTATTAATTTTTACTCCTTTACAAAACAATAATCTGCAATGTAATTAGTTGATAAAATGAAGTTTCTAGATCAGGGAAAGATGAGATTTTCCCCCCTAAAATTTTGTGTTCTCCCTTTAAATCATTAATTTACAAGCTAACTATCAAAGTGTTTGCTGTTTCAATAAATGTATTACCAACATCAGTTTTCACTTGACTGTGCTAAATATTAAATTTTTGAACACACATGGTCAAAGCTCAAATGTAATAATTCTGTGCAGCCTAAAATCATTCATCATCGGTTTCCAGCCTGTGCCCAGGTCAGTAAAGTAAAATGACTCCATCTTCCCTTCCATCACTATTCCTCTTTCTACTTGTATAAAGCTATATTGGTATGCAGCAAATTCATAAATTTTAAATAAACACGATCTTAAATTTAAAATACAACAGAATTTGCATTGATCTTAAAAAAAAGGGGTTTTTCACAATATATGCGATTTCTTCGACTTCGGTCGGAGGTGAAAAAGAAAACCAAGTTTGGCTTAGGCTTCAGCCAAAAAAAAAAAGACTTTTGGATGCACACTAATTGCAAGATTATTTTACCAATTTATTATATGGCACTACGAACTCAAAAGATCATTGTTGCACTTACAAAAGTATGTTATCTATCTATATCTTGAGCCTGTTGTATCCAGTCTGCTTCATTACACCCTATTTCTTTTAGGTCCATTCATATGTTAGCCTCCCATCTGCATCTAGGTCTTCCCAATAGGTTCGCCAGTAACTACCCTGAACACAGATATAATTTATTCCCATAGCAATGCCCACTATAACATGCATGATTTTATTACCCTAACAATGTCAGGTGATGAATACATGACATGTAACTCATAATTATGAAACCTTCTCTACTCTCCATTATTTTCATCCCTTTTTTTCTAAGTACTTTGCTTTTGAGCACCCCAGATTTCTTCTCATCATTTTATCAACTAAAACTTATTTAAAAATTGTTAAAATTTGAATGTGACCATCAAAACCACATATTAAAGAGTTAACTTTTTGTAATATTTGCAAACCTTTATCACCATTGATATACACTACTTTCCATTCAAGATACAATTGAACCTTTAGTATTTATCTTAAGGCCATAAGACTGTTCAGACACTGCCCAATGGATGTTTATTGTATTCATCTGTATGGTTACCATTATCAAAGAAACACCTTCAAAAAATGGCATCCTTAAACTGTTTGTTCTAAATAATTTAGATAGTTTTTTTTATGTTGAATTTACTCGTGGTGTTAAAAAAATATATGTATTAAATATTAAAATGTTAGCTCGTACATTTCATAGTAAAATAAAGTGTATATAAACAATGACAGCTCGAAGTGAATCAAATGGCCAGACATTAAATTTGATCAATGGTTATATTTATTTTGTAAGAACCTGCCTCAGTGGTGTAGTTAGCTAACGTGCTAGTTTAGTATTGAGCTAGACTGCCAAGGACGGGGAGGTCGAGGTTTGAATCTCAGCTTGGTGAACTCTGGGATAGTTTTTCCTAAATGGTTTCCAACTCTCCCGCCACGTAAATGTGGGTTCACTTCCTATAAATTCCACCTTCCCAAATCCTAGCCCATTAGTGTAATTAGTACCTGAGCGTATAACCCAAACAGGTAGTAAGATGCAGTACTAAATAAATAAATACATAAATAAATTGTAATTATTTTTTTTTCATATCATAGTGTGTTTTTTGAGAACTAAACCAAGATCATCAGATTGGCTTGGTGGGAGTGTCTTACCTATATATTGAGTTTTAAATGGTTTGAAACCTGGCTTTCAATGAAATGGTTGACAATGAGGCCCAATGGTTAACTGATTATACAAGAATTGAAATGCTAAAACTAAGAAAAGATAAATTTATTAATTTATAGAAAGAGGAAAAATTTAAAGAATCCAGCGAACAAAATAATGTGATGTCTTTTTAGCTTAAACACATAGTTGTTATATTTCAACATCATTGCCTTTACCAAAAAATAGAGGGAAACAGATGTCACATTTTTGTTTTGAAATCTTTCCCACATTTTTCCTCTTTCTATCCAACACCTTAGCTTAACTTAAGAAGCTAAAATAACATTTTCTGATTGTCAATTATATTAGCATTGTCTTAACTAATATAGCTTAAAGTATAAAATTAATTAAAGATATTAATTTATTGAATCATACTTAAAATAACCTAAATTTCTTAGGCACCCAATCAAATCTAGTAGATAATATTCATAATAGTATTAAACCAGTTCTTCTTCCTCAGTCATCCATTGGGTAGCTCATTTCTTTTGAAAATATTTACATATAAAGTCTTTTAGGGAGTTATATTGTATTAATATTTTAATGAACCATTGCTAAAAATTGATTTGTGACCTAACAGGAAACTACTCTAACCATTGGCATTCACATTATTAGTTTTATCTTAGAAGGTGGAAGGAAATCAGTGCTTTTGCTCTAAGCTCACTTGTTTGACACTTCATAATTATTTATGGCAGCTTGTTATATGCAATGCAATTAGTTGTTATTTAAGATGACCTATATCTAATTTTTGGTTGTGATCTTATTTGGGGAGCTTGGAAGTTTTATTTTTGTAGTAGGTTTTCAAGTAGTATGAATGTATTGTTTCACTCTTAGAAACATAATAGTGTAGTTTTATTAATACGAGGATCTAACAAGGATTGCCAGTAAATTTCATTCAACAGTTTTTACTGTCTATTGTACTGAATCATTCAATGTTTGTATGAAAAAATTTCTACTTAAAGTTATTTGGTTTGATTAATTTTGTATCACTATTTCAAAATAAATATATATATATATATATATATATATACACACACACACACACACACACTACAGTAATGTGTTAGGGATGAGGAAGTATACCTGCATTTACTTAGAGATAGTGTAAAACCATTTAGGAAACAGAACCTTCAGTACACCTGACTGTTATTCAAACCATGATCTCCCTATAATCAGCAGTCCAGTTTGTTATGAGAGTGACAATGTTTAACCACCCAAGCAGTCTATGTGTTAAATCCAACTGATGAAAGTTTTATTTGAACAAGTAAATATTCCAATACTTATTCTCTAACAAGTGTTGGGGCACAATTTATTTTTCTCTTGTCCTTCTCTTATGGAATCAAATGCGTTGGGGAGATTGTCCTTATGATAAACTTTAAATTTTACTAACTATAATATTTCACAGCCTTTAAACCACCTATAAATCATCTTTCCTTGTACCTCTTTTCTGGAGCACAATTGTTCACCCAACAGCTGGCAAATCCTCGACTGTCACTGTTTGAGAAATAATTGAATCGTGATACAATTATTAATTACTTTTTTTTTTACTTTCAAGTTATTTTTTAGATTTAGATTGTCTTTGATTATTTCCTATTCTCTATTTTTCTTACATGCCCCTAAATCGAATGCCGCCAGTTATAATATTGTATTTCCAAAATGAATTGTTTGTCTTTGATTTATTTTACTCTTCTTTTGATGAAAAACAAGATTAACTTAATCATGACATTTTCAATGCTCTCATTCTAAATTACAAATGAGTTATTTTTTGTTTAAGCATATATTAAAATCTAATAGAGAACATTTATGATTGGATGTGCATCACTTTTAATTCGATTACTGGATAAAGTATATGTGAGCTAATAAAAAGTAAATATGCATGTTTAAAAAACCTATTTTCATGCTCTATATTTAACAGGGAGATTGATGCTAAGCTTGGTACTAACGTGTTCGACTTACCCCGAGACCATAATTCAAATACTGATTTGGTGGACTGGGAGTGTTTTAGATGTATTGTTCTCATTTCTATCCTATACTAAATACTTAATAATAAATTGTTTGAGATAACATAAAGAAAAAAAAAGCTGCCCCTTCTTTATGGATATTTACAAAACCCCTACTATAATCATGATGGAAAGTGCCCGAGGTTACATATTTGCCATAGATGCATTAAATAAGCAAGATTAGGAATAATGAATGCCACAATGACTCCTTGATAATAATATCGCTAGTATAGCTTTTGTAACACAAAAAGCTATGAACACAAGAAAGTCTGCTTTAAAAATATCTTTGTTGTATTTATCAATTATTCTTGGTTGAGATTTCTTTAATATCAATAATTTTAACCATACATCATTGGCTGCATGGTCTAAGAGGTCACTATCGCGATAAACCAGACTTAAGGTGATGAGATTGAGGTATTACACTATCGGGTGTTTTTCCAAAATGTTTTCTCACTCTTACCTTTATTTAATTTGGGTAGGCTACATGTCTTCTAAATTCTTCCTTCTTCATCCCTATCAAATTAGTGTAGATAAGCAGCTTGCCCACATACATACCTACTAACTCTTTGAGGTACATAATATTCTTATTTCATATTCTTTCTTACATTTATAAAACAATTTTTTTAGAAAATTATATTTGTGTTAATATTGCATTGAAATGTTTTTAAAGAAAATACATATCAAACTGTTGGATAGCTCGATTGATTTCGCTGCTAAAATAATTATGATTTTGAATACATACCATGTCTGATTCATCATTGTTAATTAAATGAGTCAATGCATCATCAGTTATTAGCCATAGACTGTTAAATTATTAGAATACAAATTTTATTTTTCTAACTATACTAACACAAAGTTCAATTCAATAAAATATACAAGTCATATTTCTCAAATAATTCATGATTTAGATTTCAGTGGTTTATTTAAATGATTACAAGAGCTTAGATAGTAAATATTTGTGTTAACAAAGGTAATAATTGATATGGTTTTGAATTTATAGTTTGCATAAAAAGTTAATAAAATGAAAATATTTAAAAAAAACTAGCTCCAGGAAAATCCATACTCGGTTATGTGAAGAAAACAAACTTGCTAATTGTTATTAATTAACGTTGATGGGCAGTTTTATATGAAAATAAATCAAATTTATCCGAATATTTGGTTGAAAGGAGAATGGATCTCTTTATAATTTTCAGAGAAGGTTGAAATCAATAGTTAGTTCTAGCGGTGGTGGGACCAGTTAAATGAATACAGTAACATATTAAATAGTGTTTATTAATGAGTGATTATAATTGTTTAACCAAAGATAGTTACAACTTAGCCCTTCTGTAGTTCTAGCTTGTTGCACTGTATGTCATTCCATTAGTATTGCAATGTACCAAATATTTTTTGTAAATGTTTAAAAAAAAATCTTTGCTCAAATTATTGTACATAAAAACCACCTGTGCCTTTTCAATAAAATAAATTTTGAGTGTATTTTTATATTTAGTATTTTGCTTTCCTAATAACAGTCGATAACCTAAATGTAAATACATAATTAACAGGAATTAATGTTTTAGTAGTAATGTTTTATTTGAAGAATTTTGGTCCATTGAATTTTTGATTTCATTTATTAGAGACTGCACACCAAAACAGCTTATCCCTTATTTCATTTTATTTAAAAGAAGGTACAAGAAAGATGAACAGTGACATATAGGGTCAGTCGGGGTAAATGTGAACATGGGGTAATTGTGAACACGTTTCATAACTCCCGCGAAATTACTGTTTAGGGAAATTTGACAATGGTACAAGTTTCTAGACATTAGCACTGCTTGCTTATCATAAAAATATTTTGTTGTTTACTTGCAAAGAGTGCTCAGTGAAGTGACAGAGTAACAAAAACTTGAAAACCAATTTGGAAGCATTTTGAAATCTGTATCACAGGTAAGTTAAACAATTTTATTTTTTATAACTCATTGTTTTATTCTAATCAGCATGATGTAAACAAATAGTATTCCAGGATATTTCAGCAGATCTACTCTCATATGCCTTTTTTTAGATTTGTTCACATTTACCCCATGAGGTATACCTCTTGGGGTAAATGTGAACATTAAAATTTTGCCATATTTCACCCATATAATCTAGTTTTTTTGTTACTTACAGATACAATATGCCTAGAAATTATATCAAGAAGAAACCCCCTCCACCCTACAGCGTGGAAACTTTGCAAACCGCAGTGGCAGATGTCGAAAATTCTAATAAGACCCTCCGCGAAGCAGCTACCTTTTATGGAATTCCTGCCACCACCATTTACTATAGGATTGAGGGAAGAAAATCATCACGAGGTACAATTTTAATATTATTATCTTATTCATTTACCTGTCTACTAATTCTATAATCTTAACCCCACAAAAAGAGGACAGGTGACAAATAACATACTTGAAAATTCCTTTTTTCTAACCGAAACGTGATATCTTTGACCTCTCTGTGTTGCAGATAAAATTGGATCTGGTAGATCGACCATTTTAGATACAGCTACAGAATCATTACTCGTTGAATGTCTGATCGCACGCAGCAAACTTGGCTACCCTTGTGACAAGGAAGAATTGCTGGATTTAGTTCAAGAATTTGTTGTTAATAATACCATCAAGACTCCTTTTGTCAACAATCGACCTGGTCATGATTGGTACACTGGCTTCATGAAACGACATCCGTCACTATCGCTAAAGAAAGCAGAAATGCTGCAGAAAGTAAGGATTGATGCTCGCGATCCGGAAGTAGTATATGATTTTTTTGACATGCTAAGAAGAGTTTACGATGAACATGAAATGAAGGATAGAGGGGATTTTATTTTCAACTGTGATGAGTCAGGCTTCCCAAGTGATCCCTCTAAGTTGCGAGCCTTGGGCGAGAAGGGGAAACCACTGAGTAGAGTTTCAGGGGGCTCTGGTAAAGAGAACACAACTGTTTTGGCTTGTGTGAGCGCTGCCGGAGTTGCGTTGCCTCCTCTTATTGTTTTTAAAGGAGCAGCAGTTCAGGCTCGACATATTTCTGAATCAGCTTATCCTGGCACAACGTATTCAGCCACTAGCAATGGCTGGATGGAGGAAGCTGCATTTTTTAACTGGATGGAGTCTTTGTTTATTCCGAAAGTTCAGAGATTACGAACTGAAAAAGAATTACCAGAGCAAAAAGCGATACTGTTATTCGATGGCCATGCTAGTCACTATAGCCTACGGATTGTTCAAGCTGCAGTTGCTAATAATATAACTTTACTAAAATTTCCCAGCCATTTGACCGATAGACTTCAACCCCTAGACAAATGTGTCTTTGGCCCTATTAAAACTTTATGGGATAAAACACTGGTTGAGTTTGGAAAAAAACAGGTCGGTGTTGGATGTGGACGTTTAACAAAAGAAAAATTTTCTGAATTTTTGGGAAAAGTTTGGAAAGAAGGGATGAAGCCGGCCAACATTAAAAATGGTTTTAAAACAACCGGTATTTTCCCTTTTGAACCCCTTAAATTTGATCGAGAACTGTTTCATCCATCTAAATTAGAGGCCTACGAAGCAAAGAAAACAAAAGAAGAAAATAAAAGAAGAGGTGCAGAAAAAAGACAGTTTGTAGGTCTAGAAGAACCAACTGCCGTGGCTTCTAAGCATCCATCGCCTTCTAAAAGATTGTTTGAAGCATCTACCTCCGCTCAAGCTGACACTGAAGAAATTCAGGCAGTTGCTTTAGACCTTTCACTCCGAATTCATGGTGAAACACCTGAAAAACCAGCATCCATGATTGACATTTTTGCGAGTAAAATAAAAAATATTCCTCAACGTAAAGAACTAGACGAACTTCGCCCTAAAACTTCAGCCCAAAATATACGCCTAAAAAGACAGAAGTACGCAGAAGTTTTAACTACCGAAGAAGTCATAGATAGATTAAAAGATGCTGAAGCTTCTAAAATTAAAAAAAATAATGCGAAAGAAGATAAAAAGAGGAAGAGACAAGAAAAACAAATGACGAAAAAGAAAAATACAACCGAGTCTGAAACAGAAGATGAGGATGACCCAGAGCCAGTCTTAAATTCTGGTTCAGAAGATAATAATTTGGATCAAGAAAGTTGTGATGACACATTTGATAGCATTGATGTTGAAGATTTTCTAGAACCATTGGCCGGCACTGAAGCAAAAATTGAAGATTTTGTTCTCGTGGAATTTAAAAAATCCAACCCTAAAGAAAAATGTATTTATTACATTGGAAAAGTTACTACCGTGCTAGAACATGAGCTTCAAATTTCTTTTATGAGAAAGAAAACCAAAACTTTTGTGTTCCCCAACGTTCCTGATGAAAGCATCGTTCCTAAAACTGATGTTAAGAAAATTTTCCTAAGTCCTGTAGTTCGAAGAGGTCTTTATAATTTCAACTTAAATTTCCCGACCGAATTAAGTATTAGGTAGGCCTGGATAAGTTTAATCTCAAAATAAAAAAGGAGATTTTGTTCCTCTGTTTGGATAATAAATGATACACCTTTATGTTCTATTAAGTTCTGATTTTTCTTAACCCTTTTTCCTTTGCTTTTCTTTTTTTCGGGGTAAATGTGAACAGTGACATATAAATTTGATTTTAAGGAAATAATAAGTGGTTGGCTTAGTAAACATTTTACTGCAAGAAGGATTTAAAAGTATCATATGGGGCCAAATTACGTGTTCACATTTACCCCAAAATTTGGGGTAAATGTGAACATAAAGGGGTAAATGTGAACAGTATATAAAACCCAATTTTTAATTTTTTTTCACTTCGGAATAGTCATAAATTATTTCTAAAAGGTTCACTGATTCTATTTATGCCTAAACATACTTAAATTTATCATTATTTTTTTATTTAAACAAGGCTAAACCAAAAGTCAGTAAAAACTGTTCACATTTACCCCGACTGACCCTAAAAGAAACAAATAAAATATGGCTTTTAGAATTAAAGGAAAAACACAGTTTACACTTAGCTTCTTCTTTAAGAAAATTGATTGTCACCGGCCAATGCTCCAACCTAAGTTTCATTCTATTGGAACTCGTCAGGAGTGTGAAATACTCAACGTGACTTCCTAAAAGAGGGGGGGTAAAAAGGAGAAAGAAAACTTGTAAAGAATGATAAGACACTTAGATAGGAACATGTAAAAGGAATAACATAACGGACAAAAATAGGAAATGGACACTGGATGCGAATATCAGGAAAATCTCTTTTCACAATACCTGATTTCAATATTCTTAAAAATCAAATCAGAATACTTGTGGAAAAATTAGAACTATTTGAATGTGAATTGATTTTTTGGCACATTTGTTTCTAGAATTCTTTAAATACATACAAACACATTCAAACTTGAAAGTTTTTCGCTGACCCGCAATACACAGACACTGGGCACACAGGTCCACTCACTTCACTTGCCTGAACTCTAATGGAGTCCCTTTGCTGACTGTGCACACATTTGTATATATGTACACACACATATATATATATATATATATATGTCAGTGTGTGCATTGTTTCATTGTCGATAATCAAAACCTTCGAGTATTCCTTGTTTTCAATTGTGTTTAATCAACGACATACCTCAATATCCTGAAAAGAATTTACGATTCATATAGTAAAGTGGGAACTGTCTACCACACCCCCCTTCCCCGTAACAATATTTTAATAGCTGTAGAGAACAGTTTTGAAAAACTACTATTTTAACTAAAAGTATCAACTCGATTCAGCTTATTATTAAAAAGTTTACAGAATATTTATTTAAACCATTTCTGTTAATTATTGTGTAAAAGTAAATCTTAAGTTTAGTACTTTAAAACACAAAGCAAATCTGATTAAAAAGTCTTGATTTTTATTATTCCATTTTTCTTATGATATATTAATAATGTATTTTCAGTCACAGATGGCTAAGTTTTTATATTTTAAACATTTTAAGAGAAACAAGAGTGTTTAAGTGATTTATTAATTAACAGTATATTTATGATTTGTTTGAAAACATTAACAACTGGTGTGTTAGATTATTTAAAGTGATTACGCCACTTGTGGCAGTGATCATGTTTGCAACCTTATTTCGCTCAGTAATATATCTGCTTATTGAGATAAAGGTTCTGTGTTTGATTCCTGACATGATTGTAAAGTTATCATTGGTGATTTGTTGGTTGAAGAACTGGATGTTTTGTTTGTTCTAATTATATTAGGGGATGACATGATCATTGTGTTCAGAAATGAAAGTTAAATATCTCCTGACTCGCTTCAGTGGGTGCATGACTCGCTTCAGTGGGTGCATGGTCTTAAACGGTTTCTCTTGAAATAGATTAAACTACCGATGGTGGGAAGACCATGGTTAAATCCCGGTCAGGCATACTAAAGATGGTTTTTCTTAAATGGTTACCCATTCTCTCTCCACACAAATTCGAGTACACTTCTTCAAATTAAACCTCCCTCATTCATAATCCATTAGCATAATGGGTAGTAAGACGCATTGTTAAAAAAAATCCAACAACTTTAGATGTTGTAAGATAATAAATAGCCCTAGTCTGGATGTACTCAGGTTTCTCTAATCTTAGCCAAACATTCGATGAGATAAACCAGCCCTCTGCATTATTGTTTAGTCAGGTGAAAGATGAAAACAGAGGAATGGAGCAAAAAGAATAAAGATTAGCCATAATCCCCACGCAATACAACCAGACAAGTTGAACAAGCAAGCTGTCTGTGGGGTGGTAAACGAAAGGGAGTTAATGATCTATTATTAAATTATTCAGGCTTCAAACAAAGTCTACACTCATTTATACAATCTATTACAAAAAATAAAGTGTTTCTAACATCTGTAAAAAAAAAGTTTAAAAGAACTTAGTTGTGAATAGGCAAAACAGGTTGTAAAAGGTGGTATGAGAACTTAATATTTAATTTAAAATAGTAATAATGTCTCCTTAAGGAAAATTATAGATTGAGAATCTTGGCTTGATCCTCCTAGGCAGTGTTTACAAAACTTTGTCAGGCGCATACCCCTGACCTAACTAACATGTCTCTTTAACTCCACCTTAAAAGAAAAGGAAACAACCATTTTAAATATTAATAAAACTTCGACCGCATTACTCGCAGTATACAAAACTGCCGATGACAGGGAGATTGAGGTTTGAATCATGGTTGGGTGTACTGAGTTGTTTTTTTTCCAGATGGTTTTCCACTCTCCCTTCATGCAAATGTGACTACACTTTCTATAATATAGCCTTCCTCATCCTTAAAACCATTAGCGTAATTAGTACATAAACGTATAACATGAATGGGTAGTAAGACGCTGTGCTAAACAAAGCTGTGACAGGGAGAAAGGAAGGCAGAGTTCATGACATTACATCAAAATCTCCGTTAATTTATCACATTAATATTAAAATTCGAGGATAGGTATGTGCACCACAGTTGAGAGTTAAGGCTATTAAGTAACTGCAAGAGTTTGTTTAGTCTATGCGTATAGGGATTTTTCTTGATATGTCATTTAGGTTTGTTTCTAGGAGGATTGTTTGTAAGCCATGTGCTTGTTAAATACCAAAATGAAATATATATTTGTTCTGTGATCAAAACATTTACTTTACAAATCTATTTACATGTACTTACATAATTTAGAAACCGTAAGTGCAAAGTGAGTTAGGCCATATTTATTAAGAATGTGTTTATTTGGTGGAAACATTCTTGACTAAATTTATATCAAAGAACGATGCTTGAAGCCCTGTAATAGAGAATTAAATTTTCACAAGTGAAAGGTGATTTGATAAAATCATGGTCAGCATATAAGAATAGAAACTTCTAAATATATTTAAATAGTAACTAAACTTAATTTTAAATGTGTTTTAAATATACTGCTAATACCAAACTAGAAATAAAAATGCTATCAATTTAATGGCTACACACATTTTATCAGTTTACATTTTGGAGAGAAAACTAATAAAGTGTCAGAAAAATTTCCAGTAATTTTAATATAGAATATCACAATTTGAGATAAAATAGTAACAATTTTACAAGATTTCTGAATTTTTAAAAACACATAAGGCACCAGAGGTCTGAATTGTGAATAGATAAATAAATACATTACATAAATAAATACATTTCATAACAAACTTTATCACAGAAACATAAATAAAACATTTTAAATAATTACACAAAATTTTAAATAATCATACAAGTATGTTTGAAATAATGTCAACAGAACTAGATATTTGTACATTTTCACTTAAAATTATTACTTAGTGTAATAATGAAGTACCATTACAATAATACCAACAAAAAACAACACAACCTTTTAGACATTATAAATTATGTAACTAAAGTGCCGCTAAAACTCCTCAAATGAATGAAAGTTTCTACCTAAGCTATGTGCATTTTTTTTAAAACCAAACTTAATTAATAAAAGTACATTGGTTATAAAACCAGTGTGCTTAGCTGGGATTCGAATCCATACAGCTCAATTGTCACGGGTGAAAAATTGCTTAAGGAAACTTATTTACGAATCCAAATCAAAGAGTTTGTGGAAGGATTAGGTATGGAAGGCTTAGGTAGTGACAATTTAGATGTTTTGTGATTTTTGTGCAAATCTACAGCTCAAGATTGTTTTAAAAACAACTTCAAGCCTATTTTAATGACATCGAAAACCCTGTCATAACAACAATGTTATATCAGCAATTAATATAGATTATTTCGAGCTCAGCTAGAGGTACGTGAAGCTTCGACTTGGTTTTAAAAAAAATCAGCTCTGAAAAATATTAAGCTTTGCCAATAAAAATATTATATTCTGAAAATTGAAAAATGACACCTGGACACATTTATATTTTTGAAAAAGCCTTTTCTATTAAAATTAGACATAGCTACAAAAGATATTTGCTATGGTTTTTATTTGTTATGATTTTTTTAACCATCTATTCCGGTTCCACATCTGCATCTTAGAGTTGTATTCATATTAATAACATTTACCAAACTCCACATTAACTTAATATGTAGATATTAAAAAAATTATTATTAGGGAAAACAAAACATTCCAATAAATACAATACTACCTTGAATATCTAAACAAATAAATTAAATTTGTTCAAAAATAATCACTTTGGGATTTTTTTTTTTCAAATAGACAAATAAAATATGATTTGCTAAATAAGAATCTCCAATCACTTCTTTGTGTCATTACTTTAATTCTTGTTTGATTTTAACTGGTGACTTATAGCTAAACAATGAAGTATAGAACCAATATGGAGGATGATTTAGGCTCAATCAAATATTTATTTCTAGGCCACACCAAACAAAACTAAAGTTTTAACTCTTATGTTGATATATTTGTTGTAAAAAGATCTCATTTAGGTGACACAATATTTTTATATAAAGTAATATCAATAAATGAGAAAAAAATAATGATTTAATCAGAAATCTAAGTATCTGCTTATTAATAAATAAATACAAATATATATACATAATAAAAAATAACTATTCATGATGTAAGTAATTAGTTAATATTATAAATTAAAACATACAGTAAACACACACAGAATTTGTAAATCTAATTAAATACTCTGTGTATTTATAGCAAATTAGCCTAATGAATAAATAAACAAGACATAATATGGTACTAATGGTGTTCCATTTGTAAACAATATTCTCAGATGAAACACAATGAACAAGCCAGTGTGTTTTCGGTGTTGTAGCATACAGTTACAACTCTAAAAAGATAATGTTGACTTGAGAGAAAAGTTTTACTCAATGGACATGAACAAAATACTTTGGGCTGCTTGGGTTGAGCTACAATAATGGCCAGCCTCAAGAAATATTTTGAGATCTACATAGTTATTAGTGATATGTCACTTGAGAATTAATAGTTTTCTTATTTCAGATTAATAATCTGTTGAGGGATGAGGAGGACAAAATGGGGAGGGACTGGGAGATAAAAGGTGTCTATTAAAATTAAACTTTAGGAATCATCCAGTAAATAATAAAATTTAATAAATAAAATTTCAAATACTCTTAGCTCAGAAGTGTTTGAAAGCATTTTATTAAATTTAGTTTTGACATTTCTGAATAGTAGCTTATTTAAACGTTTTGTCATGGTGGTTCATAGTTTCATTATTTGCTCAATATAAGACATTCGATATAAAAAGCAAAAACTTGACTCGAGATCTACTTTTATCTATCAAATAACACTTGTCATGGTAACTTGCCGAATGTGGCCAACTTATTTTTTGGAGGTGACAGGGGGCGCTTCTGTCCTTTCAGTATCTACAACTTGCACAATTTAAGGAGATAATTAGGAAGGTGAATTTAAAAGGAAATATATTAGTATTCTCCTAGAAGGAAAATGGGAAAACCATAATGAAAACATAGTGAACATTGTCAAGAAGGCAGAATATAAATTGAATCCTGCCATTCCAGGTCAGAGCTAAATAACTCTAATCTCTACCAGCTGCTGTTGTTTGCGGGCTTAAGTTTATTGGTAGTTCATCAAAGTGTCACAGGTTGCACTGTGGTTATTATTTGCATTGAAACTAACCTACAATCAGTAGTCCAAAATAAAGCTATTGGTAGTTCATCAAAGTGTCACAGGTTGCACTGTGGTTATTATTTGCAATGAGACTAACCTACGATCAGTAGTCCAAAATAAAGCTTTTAAGATGTAGTTGACTGGCTCATATTTGGATCGGTGAAATGTCACTAGAAATATTATGTCACCTGCTTCAGTGGCTATATTGTCTAAGGTGTCACTCTTGCAATAGACTGGACTGTTGATGGTGGGGGTTTGATCCCAGTCGGATGTCTTAACGGTTGTTTTTGCTAAATGGTTTTACAATTTCTATCTACCTACAAATAAAGGTATATTTCCTCATTCCTAGAACATTAGTGTAATGTGTACAACCTTGGGTAGTAAAATGAGGTATTAAAATATAATTAAAACAGTGTGAGAGGCTATCCATTGTGAACAAAAGTACTAACGGAATCTTCAGAAAATTGTACCACTTGTATCCTTCCTGATACATTTTCCCAACAAGAATATTAAACCTAATCCCTTGAAGACGATTAGAAATTATGGTTCTGAGCTTACCATTAATGTCGTATATGGCAAAACACATTCAGAATTTTTAGTGTTTGGTAATTTATCTCGAAACACCTTATAATAACAAAAAAATGGTTGAATAGAATGTACAGTACCGGTCTTTAAATATAGGTCTAGTTATTACTAAGCTCAACTTATTTTATAACAATTAATTTTGTAATCTCAAAATTCACTGTTGGCTACTGGTGACAGTAATAATCATTTTTAAATCTATAATTTATTATTATCAAGATTAATAATTATAAAATCTACTAATTATTATTTAATACACAACATCTTACTACTTGTTAGGGACTAATAGATAGGATTAAAGAAAGTAGAATTTTGGAGGAAATGTACCAGTTTGTGTGAAGACAGAGTGGGAAACAGTTTATGAAAAATACCCTTAGTATATTTGACCGAGATTCAAACCCTGATTCCCTTGTTATCAGCAAACTAGTCTAATAAGCAAGTAATCCTGTGATGAACAATGTGGTTTATTATGATTAGATTTAGAAAATGTTTCATGTTCTCCCCATATATTTGAGAATAAAATGACAAAATGTCATGTTATGTTTTGTTGTGCTTGAAAACACCACCACTATCTTATGGACTGGTTTACTGACAATGTCTAGTAAGGATTTGATTCGAATCCTATTTAAGTACTTGGGGTAGGAATTTATTAAGCAGGATATAAATGTTTATGAAAAAATTAGTGCCACTATTACATTTTCAGCACAATTAAATTAACTATGGCAAGTACAGTTGCTAACAAAACATTTAGAAAATCAAATTAGGTATTGTAAAATATAGATACAATCAACAATTTGACACAAAAATACTAAATATTGTAACCTTTTATTTTACAAAATAACTCATTTTGTGTCAGCTAGAATGCATTAGTTTATAAAATAATTGTCTATAGGAATAGCAAGGGAACAAAACCATTTAACATTCCATTTATAAAAACTAAAATGTTTAATAGACCTAAGCGAATTACAAGTCAAAAATTGGTTTCTTTGACAAATATACATTTTAAATTAGGTCATTGATACTTTTTTAATATATTTTATAGTGTGCTATTCCTCTATGAAATAGTGTGGTAGTTTGACAGCTCAGAAAATATATGTAAAGGTTATCCAATCGTACAAATTATCAATGTAACCATGTAGAGCTTAGGAAGTGTAATAAAGCTTAGTAAAAAACTTAAAGCAACTAAAATTGTATAAGCTCTTTCAGAAAATGATGTATTATGTGTTTCAGAAATAACTTTTCCACATCTGCAACCAACAAAATGTTTTGATTCTTTTTAAATTAATATAGTTTAAAGCATATAACCCAAACGGGTACTAAGACTTGACACTAAAACACATGCATGCACACACACTATATATGATTTAAGGGTCAAGAACGTTTATGGTTACTTTTGAATTTTTTTTTTTTTGCAAAAAAAACTTGCCTTGCAGCATTATTAATTATATAAGACACAAAAAAAGTGAACTGTCTTTCTACTAAAACTATTTAATAAATAATTTAGAAAATATTTACTCGACTCACCCTATCGCACAACACAAAAGTCTACAGCAACTAACCTATGCCTTAAAACATCATGCTTTTTTTCTTAGAAAACTCAAATCTTGCAAATGGGATATTATTTCTTTATTCCATTTATCCAACAAGGTTTCTAGATCTTTAAGTGAGTTTACATTAATCAAATTACAATGAAAGCTTTATTTAACCCTCTTACATAAATTAAGTTAACTACATAACTTTGTGTGTAACCCGAACGGGTAGAAAGATGCGGTGCTAATAATAATTATTATTATTATTACACAACTAGGTGTTGTATTCTAAAAAGAAATGCCAACTTAAAAATTCCCAATACACTAAAATATATTAACTTTAATGATAAATAGATAAAAATAATCTTTTTGTGTGTTTATAATAAAAAATAAGTTAACCAAGCTTAACCTATCCTTCCAATTTTATGAAAATAAAATAAAAATAAATTAAAATACAATGGATGGAGTAATATATTTAGAAAATAGTTATGTACATGCAAAGTTGACAAGTGTGTATTCTGAGATACATTAACTAATTATTTAACCAACTAATCAAAATATTTTAATGGCTGATGATATTTTGTGTATTAGGGAATTAATAATACTGCAAGATAGGCCATAAGATTTTTTAAGAAAAAAAAAATCTTCATAAAAATAAAAAGCCATAAATGGCCTCCACACTAATTTTGGCCTAAATATGTTATCTACTTATCAATAAGCCAAGTGTTTATGGTTAGGGGGCATTAGTGTGGCACTAATGGCATTTACAATACAAATTTTAAAAATACTAGAGCAATAAAAATCCAGATGTTAAAGAAAAGTAATGAAGGCCTAGACCCACCCTGCCCAACAAACACTGATACAAAGGCAGACTTTCCTAAGCATGACACGTTCCAATTCAGCCTGTGATAAGTTATGGCCGATTGGCTTAATCTCTCGTTTAGCATGTTTTTATTACTTAAATATGGTAACAATATCATGGCTGCCAACAGAGACAAAGAAATGATACCTGTGTGGGGGGGAGGGAGGGTACCTGGGGTCAAAAAGACCATGTGATGTCCTCAGAAATAAAGATGACCTCCTATTGAGAGTAGCCTATGATGCCAACACACACTCGAGACAATTTGATCAGGAGAAATTAAAGGATCAGTGGGTGACCGACTCTAAGCGTGCAACTTTGGCACTCAATTGTTATAGGGGTGGAGAAGGAGATACCTGGAAGCCCCAAAGTTTCCCTTCTTGTGCCCCCGGTTGCCAACATAGCTTTATAGTAAAAGTTAAAGAAAAAAAGTGGATTTAAAAAAATCCAAAAGCCATGTTAAAAATGTATTTTAATATTGTAGGGAGGACTAAATTAACCCTGGAACGATCGCGCAGGGTCATCATGACCCAACGTGATTTGTTTTAAACAAATATTTTAGAATGATATAAAAAAATTAAAAAATCATTAGTTAAAATAAAAGGACCAAAGAAGAACATTTTGGATGTTATTTTTTTTTTTTTTCAAAATTCGACTCCGCTATTTTGTAGTGTGTATTTGTTAAAAAAAATATTGTTAAGTTATTATTATCATTATTATCATTAGCACCGTGTCTTACTACCCATTCGGGTTATACGCACTTACGCTAATGTGTAATATTAGGATGATTGTGAGATGAAATGGAGGACCTACAGTTTAACATGGAATCCGAACCACGGCCTGGCATTCTCCACATTCACAAGATGTTGTTAAATGTTAAAATTGGATAAAATATTGCTTTCTAAATAAAACATTTGTAAAAACAACACAAAAGTGGGGTTGAAATATATTACAGAAGTAAGGGTCATGGTGACCGCACACGACCACATTTGGTTGCAACGTAGGCGCAATTGCTCCAGGGTTAAATAATCTAGTTAGGTCCAGGCATAAAATAACTGCTAATAGTTAGGCCGACAGCAAGAAGTTAATAAGAACAGGCTCTTGGTTAGCATTTTTCAACCTGTGTGACAGGAAGAGCCAGCAAGATCAAAGAGAAGCAAGAACAAATTTTTAGGAGTAAAAATAAATATTTTTAAATTGATGATCAACATTATTATTTTTTTAATGACACAGATACAATAACTAATTAGTATTTTAGGTATTGACTTCCAAACACAATCTCAACATGACTTTTTTAATGATAAAATCTTTCCTTAAAAAAAAATGGTGTCCCTTGACCATTTCAGCACCCCCGCCAGGTGTGCTGCGAGTTGAAATAAGTTGAAATCACTGCTCTAGGGTCCTGCGCTTTCTACTTGCCAAATAAATTTAGGATTAGACTTAAATTAACGGGTTATAAAAATAAATAAATCCAAACTAGGGTTACCATGTTTCACTTATAAGGATGATACCTGACAATTATTATAATAAAAATATTATATGTTTTTTTAAAGTAGGGTTTAATCACGTGAGTTATAACATGAGTTCATCTATCCTAGTCATGCTAAGGTTCCTGTAACGGTACCTAGCCAACTTTAGTATAGCCCTACTCATGATTACAAGATAAATTTGATGTATTGTCTAGGTAGCCTACTTGAGGCTCAAAAAATTACCACACTTCAATAAGAGATAGGGCTATTGGAACAACTATTTCTATTGGGTTTTTTTTCTGTCATTTTTTCTATATTCAATAAACCAGTGGTCGGCAATTAATTTTGTTTGGCCATACCAATTTTTTTTAATTAGCCTAAGTTAATAATTGGCTGTACCTACTTAATTGTCAGGGTTTGAGAAGCAAGCTTAGTTTGAACTAAAAAAGTTGAGTAAAATACAAAATCCTATAAGGTTTCACCTGCAACACTGTGGGCTACCAATGTTTACACGAAAAATAATGTTCAGTAGAGTAAATAATGTGTTTAAATAAAAAAATAAGGTAGGCCTATTAAAAAAACTGTTTGATTATGATTTGAGGGTTTTCATAGGTGTAATTTTAATGGCAAAGATTTATAAAGAAATTGAAGTATTATTTTTATTAAATTTTGGTAGGTGGTTTTTTGATTTTGAACAACTTGTATTTGAAGTTCAGACTTTCAAATCTAGGCCTCTCTCAAGTAGGCCCTATAACCATGTAGGTAGGCCCTAGTTTAACTTATTCCATAATTTTGGGAAACATTGCAGATCAAATTCAAATTTATTAAACTCACCTTTAAATGCTCGATCTACTTTACGAAAAACATTTTTTCAAACAGCGCCAATCAGATAAAATTAATAGCACCCAATCAAACCCTATCCTGTATGAAAATTACAAAGAGCATGCTTCAGACTGTAGGCTCAATAGATTTAAGTCATCATATCTTCGAAAAACTTGTTGATGCTTCATTTTCATAGTTTTCATCTTCATCCCGAACATCTTTCTCCTGGTTTTTCAACCCATATAGTGGCATGCCCATAAACTTTGGTAGTTCCCCTTTTGAAGTTGAGGGTTTATTTGGGGCTTTTCTTTTCTTAAAAGAGGGTTCTCTTGATAGTTTAATATCTTTATACTTAAATAATCCTTCACCCGGCAAGTTTGGCAACACTCGAGGAATAGTATACCAATAGCGATAAGTCACGAACCATGTCAAAATAGCAATGGCACCACTAATAAATTTTTCAATCATTATGTGGTAATATAACATGGTACTTATCAACATCACATCCCACATAATTGAGAAGAATGTCATAGCAATAAATAATGAACGAATGTAAGGTGTAAACTTTTCATATGACAATTTTAAGATGGCAAATTCATCATTCGATAAACCACGTAATGGACTCATATTTGATGGCATTCCATTAGTTGTCCTAAAATGGTTCTCATTTCGAATTAAATCTTTAATACCTTCCCAACCAATGATTGCTCGAGCCTCTTCTGCAATAACTAGACTACTATAAATTAATATAAAGGTGTGTCCAGAAATGTCAAAGCCATGCCAAAATGAACCATTTGCTAAACACATTTGCTTAGACTGTAATGATTTTAATGAGATACTACATCTTCCATAATTATTTTCAACATAGTTAAATAGCTTTGTCCAGAAGTACCATGCAAATGTGGCGATGCCCAAACGCAGTAAATGTTGAACAATTCTATCACGTTTTCCACAACAGTAGGTATAAGCGGTAAGAACAAGAAATGGTGCGGTTAATGCCAGTGTCCAGCCCCAACCAAATTTCACAAAATACTGGTTAAATAAATTATCTGATCTAGCAAAGTACGTTTTAGGTATGGGAAGAACATCGGCCACCAAAGAAACTAAGAATAAACTTCCACCATACACACCAACCTTTAAACTAGTATCCACAAACACAGTTTTTCTACATATATGCAGTATCATCATTAGTAGAACTTGTGTCACTGATGTTGGGTCTGGAAGAGGTTTCTTTCCCTTTGTTTCACATGGTGAAGTTTCAAAATTAGGCCTAAAATTATCTGTATTAGGTTTAAAAGTTGTTCTTATACCTGTGTGTATTGTTTTACGCTTTGTTGCCATGTTGAACTTTTTTTTATTATAGAACTTATACCATGACGAAGGGATTGTGCATATCAAAATGTGTTTGGCTCAGCTATCACCATTTCATATTTACGTATTAAATAATTATTCAAAGACCTTGTGAAAATGTAAATAGACAAAAAAAACTGCGAAATCATAAAAATTAATTTTACTAGCTTCCAGAAGTCTGCCACATCCAAAATAAACTAAGCGTTTTAAGCCAACCTATGAAAAATAAAAGATACTAAGCCAGATCTTAGTTCCAAAACATTTAATAGAGCAAGCTAGACTAAAAAATTAGTTCCAAAACATCTCATAGAGGGCATCAAGGAAATAAATTTAGTTATAAAAATTAATATAGAGCGCAGCACACAAAGAAAGTTAGTTTCAAAGAATGTAATTAATAATTAAAAATGAGAAAATAGAGAAAATAACACCCGTTGGAGATCAATCGAGAAGGAATAAAATAATCAAACATAGGCTACAGCAAATCTATATAAATGTGGTGCCCAGACCTGCGGAAATTAGGAGGAAATTAAGTTCAAAGTAAATGTAGGTTTTTGATAGCGCTATGTAGAATCTAATTTAAGGTGTCACAACTACCATATTTTAAACTGCCACACGAGCACACATGGTGGCAATTACACTCATAGCTGCCTAAAACTAATCTACATAGGTGTGATATCCGAGTCTACCGGAATTTTTGAGTAAATTAACTTTAAAGTGGAACATACATTTAATATACGTCTCCCCTTTTAATTTCAGTTTAATCTAAGATGACATACAAACTAACAGACAAGGTTTATGAACGTACACTGAAGAAATACATGAGAATTTGAAATAGTCTTACAGTAAGATCAACCTACTGGTATTTAATGGGAACTTTTGTCACCCATGGCGTGTTTTCTTTGCGGATTTAGGTTGGGGTCGTTGTGGCATTTTCTGTTTCTGAGGATCAGGTTTTTCAGCTGTAGGTACTTATGTCAGAAGGAGATGACTATGAGATAAGTAAAGGGTATGACATCCTTATCATTTAATACAAGCGTGTGTTCGAAATAAGGATTCAGTGAATGTTGTAGGAACTTACTGTTTCTACAGTACTCGTTACCGTGAAAATATTTGACTACATAAAACCTTGGAGCTGGAGGTTTTTCTATAACCACTGCTGTCTCCCAAACCTTAACTTTCTCTGACCATATGCTATTACCCTTACAAAAAGGGGGACGTTCAACCACACTCATATCATATGTATGTTTTTGTTTCTCTTGTTTTAGCACGTGTCTATATTTTAGGTCATTATTGGTCCTCACCGGTCTTATTAATTAACCTTTTCATCGGTAACTTAGTGCGTACTCTTATCAGTGGTGTATTCTCTGGGTATGCTAGTTTTGTGCTGCATACCTCATAATAATTTGGACTAGTTTTTTGTCTAATTCAATGCTGTCTGTGTGAACTGTGTAAACACTAATGTTTAAATTGTTAATAAATATACATGTAATGAATTAGTAATATTAAAACTAATATTGGTTCATATTTCAAGAATACTGTGTTTTGAGTAATTCTTGTTCCAAAAGGTTATACTTAGCACAATAGGAAACCCAGGGCTTGCTACTTGAAAAACGCAAGGCAATCTAGGGAGGCTCTAATGGCCTTGCACAATATCTAGAGGGTTGCAACACATTCCTTTCCACTCACCCATAAGTAATTGGCCAATGAGCTCACTGTTTACACCCCAGGTCATGCTGTTCATGTAAAGCAAGTTAAGCATTGTGCCAACTATTGAAAAAAGATTCAAGATCACTATGTTTATTTATTAAGGTAATTTAGTATAGTCTAATCAAAAATACATAAAAGATATGTAAAATAATAGTATACATAACAAGCTCTAAATTATACATTAATTAAAAACATTGAGTTATGTTTAGGTATTCTAGTCACATTTATTATCATGTATTTGGCAAATATATGTAACCACTCTTTCAAATTTAGGCATTTCAGTACGGATAGAGTAGGGAAAAAGGGGGAGGGGGGGTGACGAGGCTACTTTAACCGTAGTTAACGGTAATTCTTGTTTTTCTTTAGTTGAAAGGATCGTAAAGTTTTAAAAGTGTTCTTTTAGTTTTTGTTTTACATTAACTACCTATGAGTCATTGTGATTTTATATAATTATACATCAGAGAATCCCAAAACTCAGGAGTGTGATTTCACCATTTCAAGATGATTTAGAAGGAAAAAGTAAAAAAATATACTTTCATATAATTTATTTAATCAGTGGCGCACCCAGCCATTTACTTTGGGGGGGAGGCATTCAATCAAGGCTGTAGCAAGAATGATATTTTGATGGAGAGAGCGGGTTTGGGGTTGCACAGCCTCCTAAGCCCTGAAGGCCGAGAATATTTATAAATATTAAATGCTTTTATAAATCATTTGGAGTAGTTTAATAGTAATTAAGAGATTTAAATAATGCAAATGGTATCGAACCTATTATTTATATGTTTTTTTCAATTGTTATTTTTGTGTCTAACGGTAAACATTTTGAATATTAGACTTAGGTCTGAAACCTGGTCTTAAAATGTAGCATATTCATTCGACACATCTTCAATGCTAAATATTTAAGTTATACTTAATGTTATTTAAATTTCTATTAACAATATTTGTCGGGTTGGGAAAAGAGGGGAGGGGGGAGAGTCAAATACCCTGTTTGACCCTTTCCCCCTTGGGTGCACCACTGCTTACAGCAAAAGATATGTGTAAATATATTAGCAATAGAACAATGACGTAGCGATAGAGTATTAGTAGTCCAAAATAATCTCCCCTATGTTAGTAAGAGTTTACGCATCTAAATAGCTTATGGAGCATTCTCAAGTTGGGAGACTCGTTTGTTTCCAAGCATCATTGTGTGAGATAAGTGAGGCTTTAAGAAATACTTTTAATTGCAACGTGAGTTGAGCAATTCACCTAATTCCCTCTCACCAATATCTGATGGACGCTTGATCGATGTATCACTTCATTTTACTCTTATTATGATTGTTTGCTTTGAGTATTGCTGTGTGGTTTTAAGTACATTAGGCTAATTGAATAGTATCTGTTTCTCTTGTGCATTCAAAAAGGTACCCATACCATTCTTAGCCCCGACATTAATATTTACTTAAATGTCTAACCATGTAGGTATCATTACAGTTTGAGGACCGCCTATGTGGTCTAGTAGTCATAGGTTCTGGCTACGGACCTAGAGGTCCCCGGTTTGATTCCCGGTGCTTCCAGATTATCTGGGAAGCAGTGGGTCTGGAATGGGCTAGATTCGGGCTAGGGTGGATAAATAAGGACCCACTCGAATAAAGTAGTAGTGACTCCGGTATAGAAAGCCGAGCTTAATGGCTGGAGTCATCGATATGCTGACCACATGACACCCTTTATCCGTAAGAGTTGGCAATAATTCAACAAACAGTTTGGTAGCCACTCGGTAAGTATAGCCTGAATGCGGGCTGACACCATGGAGTTACTTTAATTACATTTTGAGTGGATGGTAATCATCGTTAGGGATAAATAAAAGAATAGAGAATATGGGAGTGGGGGAAGAGGGGCTCAAAATTTCCTAAGATAGCATACAGTTAAAGGGAAATAATAAATGCTCGAGAGCCACTGTTCTATATGGATACGTCTTCAAATATATCCCTTGAAATAATCCCTTGACGTTCTTGGACAATAGTAGTTGAGTATCCTCGGCCCCCAAATCTCCGTTACAACTATTATAGTACAGCATACCTATTAATTTTTCTCATAATATGCCACTGACTCTTATGGTCATCATCATTCGGGCTGATGAGAGGCTCAGATCTTTTATGGGGGGTTTCTCTATTTCATCACTGAGATGTATACGTCACTCCCCTCCAATGCCTTTCTGAGCATTGATTTCACTATTGTTACGGCTTTTTCTGCCATTCCATTTGATTGTGAATATCGTGGAGTAGAAGTAATTTCTTCAAAACCCCAATCTTTTGAAAATAATTTAAACCTAAAACTTGAGAAAGGCATATTATCAGACATTACACTTTCTGGAATGCCATATTTTTAGAACATGGATTTTAGTTTTCTAATAACCTCCTGTGTTGTGTTGGTCTTGAGCAGTGCTAATTCAATTTATTTAGAAAAATAGTCAATCACAACAAAGAAGTCATTAGCACTAAAACTAAGAATATCAATTGCTGTTTTCTGCCATAACCTATCAGGTATAGAATGAGAAAGGAGTGGCTACTTAGAATTTGAATTTTTTATTTCTAGCATATGGTGCATTTATATAAACATTCCTACATGTTTTTGGACATGTCTCGCCAGTACATAATCTCTCGAGCACGGGCCTTGCATTTAAATAGGCCCAGATATGACTCGTGAATGAGATCAAGCATCTGATTCTGTTATAAAACAGGTTATATGTGTTGTTTGCTTGGCCAACCCATTCTGATATACTTTTTTAATGCTGTGATTAGGTAGATTGCTCTTATGCCACGTGATCAACAATAATAATGTATTTAAAAAGTATGACAAATACTTCCACCTCTCCATGATGCAGTTTGTCATAACGGGTTCGTTTGACTCCACCACGGCTCTGTAGAGCTGTAGCGTTGGACTGCATGAGGAAACAAAAAAAAAAATCCTAAACTTACCCCATTTGTATGACGGCCGGAACCACACGGAACACTAACACGAGTGAATATCAGACACACCTTCTCGGAACCGCGATGAAAATAAGACTGGTCTCCAGTGTTGTGATATAATTGTGCCAAAGACCTTGAGTAGCAAAGAACTTGTGCCGCGAAGATAACCTACTCGCCCTATTCTAGGATGGTCAAGAAAATGTAAAGAACTTTGTAGAAGCTATGTTGTCATGCGCATATTTTGTTCCCGAATGTTCCAGCTCTTTCTCCCCCACCCCTTTTCCTGTCATCCAATGTCTTTGGGTTGTATTGTATATATAGAGGCGGCTGGGCAATCAGTCGTCACTCTTGGACTAAATCGTATTTGGAGAAGGAGCTCCGGCTTCGATTATATTAAAATAAATGTAAGATCTAAATTCTTTTTTGGCATCTTTATCTTTTCTTTTATATAAATTAATTTTTAACATTTTCTAAATGACTTTAAAATATGAAACATAAATATAATAGTTGTAAATTTCGTGCTTACCTTTTTTTATGTAATGACCGATTATAAACCTTTGGGTGTTATCGATATTTTGTCTTTGTATATATTATCGATCTTAAATTGTTACTATTCTGATATTTGTTTTCTTTTTGTTGGGTAAAACTTAAAACATGATCGTGGGAACATTAAACTTATTTAACGTAAATAAACGATTTATTTATCAAACAACGTCGCAATATTAACTTAGAACTATATATTATTTTTACCAAATATTGTGGAATTGCATTAATTAATGTAAATATTTGGATAGAATTTAGGGTAAATATTATATGGCTTGTTTAAGCTTATTGGTTTATATTCTGGGTGTTTGTGGTAAATACACTCTTGGTAATTAACTATTTAAGGATAACTTAGTTGATGATAACCTTTCTCTAGTAACTCAATGAACTCAAGTTAAATGATTGATGTTTTCTATTATGTAAATTTTGTAATTTTGTTAAGAGTACTCGAACATTTTGATAACGTCTCAGATATTTTGTGAATATCATTTTTATACTTTTTATATATTTTCTCATAATATTGAATGTTTGTCAAATAAATACCAACTTGAGACAATTCTGCTCTAATTCATAATAGTGTTCCACCATACCCTAGGTATATTTAAGTTATGTTATATGTTAGTTCTCTTACGGTAAACTTAATTCTGCGGTAATTTTCCTTTTTAACTAACTCTTGAGATAGACCGTTCCTATATTTAATTCCACAACTGGTGGGAGTTGCGAGGTCTGGTTTTTGAATGTTGGGCCTAAAATATTCAAAACTCAGAACTCCAAGCACTCGCTCCTATTGTCCTTTTTTTNAACTCACTCCTATTGTCCCCCTTCTTTTTTTTTGACCCTATTAGATTTTGTTGTTTTTTGGACCTCCTGCTTTTCCTATACTTAGTTAAGGATGGTTCAGAGCAAATCAGCTACCTGAAGATACTGCCCTTGTACATAATACAATCTACAATCAACTGAAGGAGTCTTATTCGAAGTCTTTGGATACACGCCGTAAGTTATCAAATTGGCTTTTGACCTAAAAGCTTCACAAGAGGTTTGTGGGCCGTGCATAACACATGAATGTTTCCTTAAAGTTAATTTTTTGAATTTACCTGATGCTCATGTTACGACGAGGATCTATTTATCTATTTGTGCATAAAGAGTTTCACTAGCTGACATAGCTCTTGATGCATATTTAACTTGTCACCATGACTCATCTGATTGACGTTATTCGAAAATAGCACCCAAGTCAAATTAAGAAGCATCAGTCATTTGATGGGTATTTAGGGTTGGATTGAAGTATGCCAAAATTTGAGGGAATGTGAGCAACTAATTTATTTCATTGAATCCTGATGAGTAAGCTGGAGTCTAGATGAAATTTGTATCAGCGCGGAGGAGTTCTCTGAAGGGAATTATTTTATCAGCTAGATTGGGGGCAAATTTCAGCAATTAATTTACCATTCCTAAAAACTACCCAACTTCATGGGTGGATTCTGTCTTTGGTAGCTCCAAAACTGCAGGTAAACATGCTGGGTCAAGGTTAAGGCTCTTGGTATCTATTATGTGACATAAACATTGGCTTCTCTTACACAAAATTGAAATTTATCTTGATCCACAGTCCACTAGCTTGTCCAGGAGCACTTTGCGAGTATCGTTCTATTTTAACGCTGTTCCATAAACGAATGTGTCAAACATGACATTCAGGCTTTCTAAACAAATTTGAAAGTGTTTCTGACGTTCTTAGCTTAAAACGTTCTAATACCGATTCCACCCGTATTGATAGACGGTTAGAACAGAACCATCCAAACGATGTGATAATTTCGTTATATATCGGCAAACTTTGGTAAGGAGTACTTGTAAATGTCGTGATCTGTCATCCAACGTGGATAATATATGTGTATCGTGGAGTTGCGCCAGTGTCTCGTTTACGTATCGTAGTGGGTGACACTCTCTAAGCACCTATCTGTTAACTCCGTAACATCTATTAATATACGTACACTGCCACCGGCTTAGGAACTGCCACCACGGTGTATGTTCTTCTACTCTATTGAATATCTTACGCTTCATATGCGCGTAGGGCCTTCTATTGAAGCAAGTATTTAAGCATTTATACTTACTGGCGTGAGATAGTATGCACATGCAAGCGCTACAATTACGCTTGTGTTCTTGTGAGTTAGTCTTTTGTCGCGTCTTGTTCTCTGCTCATTAACAAAGTTACAATTTATACATACCAGTTTCTGTACGTATAATAGCTTGTAACAATTACCATACGGGTTAGCCCAGACAAATACAAATATATTTATCTCATGTTCCAAGAGGTTATGTATGGGCTCAGATACGTTGCATGGTTAAAATAAAGTGTGATTTGGTCTGGAAGAACGGTTTCCGGAAGGGACGCGTCGGTAAAGTTCTGGCGGTCATTTTTTGTCACATCGAAAACTTGTGCCGTGTGTGAAATAAAAACGTAAGAAGTAATATATACAAGGCTTATGACAAAAAATTCTACGAAAATGACTTTTTAGCGTGGAAGTTTCAAGTCACACAAATATTAGTTTCGTGCGGGTTATTTGATTAGGTGCAAGGTAGAAGTAAATTACCGGAAAATGCTATGGACAATGGCGTTATTTCAGAAACAGCGAGTTCGTGGCACAAACAAAATGCCAAGGCAATGTATGTAATATCCTTGTCTATGGAACCCAAATAATTACGACCATTGATAACAAGCACCACAGCACGGGAAATGCGGCTCAAGCTGAGTCAAATTTATGAACAGAAATTAGCTTCAAATAAGCTGATTTTAACACAAGGATTACATGAACACCGTATGGGCCCGGGAGAGTTGATAATCGAATATGTTTCAAAAATACAAAATTTTACACAGCAATTGAAAGATATTGGTCCAACAGTGGATGAGGTGACAATTATGGCAAAGATAGTCGGAAGGTTGTCGTCAAAATATGCTCTGAAAACAGCATGGGATAGTGTGCCAGAACAAAATAAAACAGTGAACAGTATGATAGAAAAACTCATTAAAGAAGAAAGCCGTCTCACAGCAGATGAAGAAGCAAATGACGCATTTGCCTCCATGAATTTTGGTGACAGAAAATGGCCGTGAAATCGAGAGAAAACTATGAACAACAAAGAAGAAAATACTAATTCGATGGAGAATGATTTTATTGCTGAAAGAAAGGTCATATGACAAGGGATTGCCGTAAGAAAAACCGTGACAAGTAGAAGAATGCTCAGTCATCAGACCAAGTGAAGTCTAGTTTACCGATAGTGGTGCATCACAACATACTACTTAAAGGCGAGATTGGTTTGCATATTTTCATCCATCAAGTAGTCAAACAATCCATTTGGTTGATAATGGTACCTGTGAGGTTAAAGGCACGGGAAAAATCCAAATAAAAACATTCGTATGAGGTATTTCAGTAGATGCAACTAATGAAGAGGTATTTTGTGTTCCTAAAATACGCAACCATCTTTTTTTGGTTGGTGTTTTAACGTCTAAATGTTTGCATATGGTGAAAAACAAAGAAATTACATTTTCAGAATATTCTTGCAAGTTAAGAACTCATTTGTAAATACTCAAGAAGCAAACATCTCTATTACAAGTCTTAAAAGATGGCACGAACGTCTCGGTCATGTGAATAAAAATGTGTTAGATGAGGTAGTAAAACATGGTGCTGTAGATGGGGTAACATTGAGTAACGTGAAAGGTTTTTTTCTGTGAACCCTGTCAGATTGAAAAAGCTCACAAGTTACTTTTTAAGAATACGGCAGACTGGTCAAATTATAAGCCAGGAAAATGTATGCATTTGGACGTGTGTGAACCAAAGCAAGTGCCGTCTATCAGAGATGCGAAGTATTT
The DNA here is from genome assembly GCA_902151445.1 of Timema monikensis. Classification (NCBI taxonomy): domain Eukaryota; kingdom Metazoa; phylum Arthropoda; class Insecta; order Phasmatodea; family Timematidae; genus Timema; species Timema monikensis. The sequence continues at coordinate 175,687 of CABFVZ010000627.1, forward strand.
GGTTAGTTTCATTGACAATGCCTCAGGGTACAGATATGTATACTTTATTCAACACAAGAGTGATGTGTTTGATCGATTCAAGGAATTCGAATTGATGGTGTAAAATAAGTTCTGGAGAGCCATGAAAGTGTTACACATCGACAACAGCACATATTGTTGTAATAAAAATTTAACGTATTTTATTTCCAAAGGTATTAAAATGGAAAACACTGCGCCCGTACACACCTCAAGAGAATGTAAAATCAGAACGTGAAAATCGAACAATTGTATCTAGAACAGAAATAAGCCAGATGTCTCCCACCTACGTGTCTTTGGGTCAATTGCATGTATGAATATTCCAACCCAGCTGAGAAAGAAATTTGATCCTGAGTCAAAAGAGAGTAGTTATGGTTGGATATGAGCATGACTAACACATTACAGGGTTTAAGATCCAATAAAGAAATGGTCTCTGTCACTCAAGATATCATATTCAATGAAAAAGATTCAAATCCATTGTCAATGAAATTTGGTGATGATGAATAATTTTTGTTAGCAAAAATTTGGGTAGGTGAAGAAGAAGAGATACAGGAGATAAGTGATAATGAGTCCCAAGACTTGTATGATGATGTCAAAGAATTAGTTGATGAAGAGGTTGTTAAGCCAGATAAAGTTCAAGTCAACCAACGTAACTTCTACCCAACATATTAAGAAGGTACAAGATAATAATTAAGTAAGATAAATAAATATATTATAAAAACCAAATAATAAGATATAGGATTACATCAAATAACTAGATTTTATGTTAAATGGTTGAGTTATAAAAGTTTGTTTGGACCACCTGGTGACAATACAGAGTAACAGTGAATACATCAAAGTTAGATAGAACAAGTGGTTGGATTTAATAACTCCAATATACAGGTACTAACTGTTGCTTGAGAGAACAAGTGTCTAAGTCAACACAGCCACGGTAAAATGGGCAGTTACATTGAGAGAATACATTCAAAACAATATTGCCGGGCTGTCATTAAACTAAAGCTAGAAAGGCCAGGTCATAAATACTACAGAACCAATTTCTAATAGATACATACTTATATATTTTCTATATGTTTATAGTTACTAAGGAGATGATCTGTCATGCTAGCTAGCTTGTATTAAACCTTAAGGGGAATCACATATACCCACGGATAAATGTCCTATAAGAGGATCTTCTATATTTTATGTATACTGAGGATGGCTAACAATCGGGCATCAACAGCAAATTGTGCTCGGGCCGGTCCTTTCCTAATGAGTACTGCCAGAGCAATCAATAGTACATATGGCTACCCACACCCCGGGGTATACGAAACACAAGGTAGATAAAGCGCCCAACGGGCCAAAAGAAAGTACTATCTACGCGAGCAACTACTGTCTCACAAGTTGCGCACCGCAAATAGTAACGGAAAAGGTGCCAACAAGACAGCATAAAGCATATGACATAACTAGGTCCCAAACGAAAGTGGAAGATGACCTGCTTGTAGCCATACGAAAAGAACAAACGTGAACCTGTCATTTTAGGGCGTCATGAAATATTACTATGTCTTACATTTTTAGTAAAGAAATATGAATTCATAAACTAGAGAAACTTGAACACCTGGTCCTACACATATATCGAGTATAGAGCCCTCGTATTTAAACTACGTCTGATGGACATAGGGGAAAAGGACCGCCAGAGAACCTGACTGTGTCTGAAGGACTTCGATAACATCGTTAGTCACTCTGAACATAAATAACACCTCTGAAGGACTTAGAAAGCATAGTTAGACACATTGGCTATAAACAACACGTCTGAAGGACTTATAAAGTATAGTTAGACACATTGGCTATAAACAACATGTCTGAAGGACTTAGAAAACATAGTTATTATTATTATTATTAGCACCGCGTCTTACTACCCGTTCGGGTTATACGCACTTACGCTAATGTGTAATGGTAGGGTGAACACATTCACAAGATGTCTTGTCAGAGGTGAAGGAAGGGTTTGGTAATCAGATAAATCTGTGCCAGGACCGAGGATTGAACCCCGGCCCAGCACAGAAGTTTGACACCTTACCCCTAGACCACCAGGTCACCGAAAACATAGTTAAACACTCTAACTATGAACAACATGTCTGAAGGACTTAGAAACTTAGTCACTATGACTATAAACAACATGTCTGAAGGACTTAGAGAACTCTGACTATAAACAACATGGCTGAAGGATTTAGAAACTTAGTCACTCTGACTATGAACAACATGTTTGAAGGACTTAGAAACTACATAATTATAGCTACTGTCAGAAAATACATCAAAACAATCTCTCCATCACTACAAATTATGTCTGAAGGACATATGAATCAAAAGAATAACTACTGACACAATACTTGATAAATTAGATTAGACTTATTCTGAGACGCAGTGGAGAAACAGACACCAGAGACATTATGGCCATCAGTATTTGGTGGCACTGGAGCAGATTATTTCTTCGACGATTAGTTATAATAAAATGCCATAATGTGGGTCTTGGGTTCATTCGTTTTAAACCGAGGATCTACGCCAGAAAATAAACAGACGATAGAATCATGGAGGGGTGGGGGTTGATAGATAAGTCAGAAAGAGTTTCAAGGAGGCTCCACAGGCTCAGTGGCGCTCTTTCAACGGACCGTTGGGTTGAGGGAGAATATCTTTCTTTTCAACCATGTGTTTCCAACAATGAAGATAGTAAAGTCGGTGCTGTTGGAAGGGCCAGCCACCGCGTGAAGATTGTATCCGCTAACATCCAGTCCATGCGAATTGATATCTGTTTTATAGTAAAGTAATATATTAGTTTTAATTCTCTTCTTTTAATCCCTTTACTTTATTTTTTCATTGATACGATTGTAGATGTATTTTATATAGAAGACATGCTACCCTACGTGCTACAGGGATCATAAAAACATCAAACCACCGAAAAGATGTGAAGTTATTTTCACTGAGCACTCTATAAATTAATATCAAGAAGCCATAAATGGATCTTGGAAAGTTATTAAAGGAGACCCAAAGAAGAAGTTGATTGATTCAAAGTGGGTATTCTAGATTATGCATGATAAAGATGGTGGAGTGATACGATATAAAGCACGTCTTGTCGCATGGGGATTTCGACAAAAATAAAGGTGTTGATTACTCTTAGACTTTTTCAGATATGAGTCTCTGCGAGTTTTCTTGGGTATGATAACCCAAAACAACCTTGAACTCATCTGGTTTGACGTCAAGACCGCTTTTCTAAATGGCGATTTGAAGGAAGAGCGCTTCATGGCGATTCCAGAGGCATTGGTCCTTGATTGTAATAAAAGTAAACTGATGTGTAAATTGAAAAAGTCATTATATGATGTAAGGCAGGCTGCTAGTTGTTGAAACGAAAAGTTTACTCAGTTTTTGCAAAAGTTCAATTTAATACTGATTGAAGTTGAAAACTGTATTCATACTGGTATGGTTGAGGGCATGATAGTATTTTTAGCCTTGTTCGTTGATGATGGACTTATAGCATCTGAGTCAATCAAAGTATTAGAATCTATTTAAAAAAAAGTTGAATGATTCGTTTGAGATTACCATAGGTTTTGTAGGCTTATAAATAGAAAGAGATCGAATCAAAAAAACAAGGCGAATCCACCAAAGCGTTTATGCAAGAATGATTATTGAAAAGTATAGAATGAATGGCGCACTAATTTTAAGCGTGCCTGCTGACCCACATGCAATATTATGTCCATTAGTTGATGAAAATGCAGTAACGAAAGAGAGGCAGTAGGTTCTCTTTATGTTCTTGACAGTTGTTTCATGTCCAGATCTAGCATTTGCTATTAGTGCAGTGAGTAGATATTTAAGTAACCATGGTTGAGATCATTGGAATGCTGTGAAAAGGACCTTTAAGTATTTCAAAGGAACCCTAGATTTGAGGATGAAGTACAAAAGCAGCGAGAGGGGTTCCAGTCTGGAAGGCTACTCTGATGCTGATTATGGAATGAATCTAGAAACACGTCGTTCAACTACGTTTTGTATTTACAAATGTGCCAGTTAGCTGGTCCTCCCAAAGACAAAGGAGCGTAGCTACCAGTACAAACAAAACAATGTGTAGCGGCAGCTTCCAATGCAAAAGAAGCCATGTGGCTGAGACAACTACTTAATGATATTGGATGTTCATGTAATGGTGTAACTGTTCTTTATGTCGATAATAAAGCTGCGATTCAATTGGTAAATAATTCGGTCTACCACAAACGTATTAAACACATTGACACTAAATACCACTATATTCGTGAAAGAAGAAATGAGTGTGAAAGTGAAGTGAAATATGTCTCTATCATGCTTCATCGTGCTTATGCATAGAGCTATTGCCACAAAATCGTTTTTCCAACTTATGTGAAATGTTGGGACTATTTTCAAACAATTTAAAGCACTCAAGCAGCGAACATATTGAAGCAAGAATTTAAGCTTTCATACTTACAGGTGTGAGGTGGTATGCGGATGCAAGCACCACCATTGCGCTTGTGTTCTTGTGAGTTAGTCTTTCGTCGCGTCTTGTGTTCTGCTCATGAACAAAAACTACAATTTTATACAAAAAAGTTTTCATACATATAATAGTGTGGAACAATTACTATACGGGTTTTAGACAGGCATGGTCTAACATGTAAACTCAGCCTAATTTCAATTGTTTTTATAACTTGGTACCGGTCCGCATTGTTGGTAGTTGGGTACTAGTCTCTAAGGTAGTTTAGTGATCTTCTTATCCAGTGGGCCACCTCCCTTTCATTTACTATCTCAGCCTCCAAGCACACTGATGCAGATTAGTGGTACCATCACTTTCTATAAGAGCACTCTGCATTACAGGAGTGACATACTATGGAGTCTTTTCTAATTGCCCACAGAGGGAATCTTACAATGAAAGAAACACTTCTTTCCAGTTGACATTCTGACATAGTGAGTGTGTACATTTAGAAAAATGACACTAAAATTCATTTTATTTTTCTGCTTTAATTTATTTTCGCATTGTATTCTTTTGATTTGAACTTATTTTGTATGTTTGTATTTTTATATGCAGTAAGTTTGCTCAAAGAGATAGTCATCCAAATTACAGTGAATCAATGTGATATGTTACTTTGCTGTGGGTGTGAAGAAACTGTAGCAATAAAAAACAATGACTAAATAGTGCTTTTATGAATTATCCTAGCAATAAATACTAACACTAGGGTAAGGTATTCACAATATAACATAAAAATGAAACTGCACAGAAATTATTTAAAAAAAAATCTTTAATATAATTTAATACCGGCTAATAATATTTTACATTTTAGGAAGTTTACCAACTATGTAACAATGTTATGTTTTACTCATCAAGTGTAGTAGTATAATTCTTCTTTTGGTAATATCCTAACTCGAGGAGTGACATAGCTATCAATATATACTGCACAACTTCTATGCAAGCTCACCACATGCTGCAATAGAGATCTTTTCAGTTGGTAAACCTGATTTTGTACCACATTTCTGAAAGTTGAGAAAAGAAAAAGTTTTTAAAACAAGATTTAGGCACAAGCATTCCTTTTCAATATTTAGTCAACAAATATTTTAAAAATAAAATAAGGACAAATTACTAATTAATGCTTATGAGTGAAATGTCTCCTTCAAAATAAGAATGAAAATTGAAATGTAAATCTCTACTTCCATGAGAAAGTTTATTTGGGTGAAGATCTTAAAACAGTATTCCCTAAATTTGCTCATTCCTTATATAAGTGTCAATTGAGGAGGAACAGTGAATAAATCTTAATATTGTGTGAAATAAACTATTTCTTTTCCGAAGGAAATTAAAAACTATTTAGGTAAGCAAAGGACCAGATAAGCGTACTTATAATCTCTTCAACTGTTAACCATGATTTAGATCGGGGCTCTATTCCATATAACTTATTTATAAATAAAGAATAATAGCCTCTACCCCCTTGTATTGTATTCAAATAAATAACAAGCAATATAAATATTAAATATTTATTCAATAAAAAATGTAAACTTCTGGTTTAAATAGTTTGTGTTTATTCATGCTCTCATTTTGGTTTCATGGCTGTAGTTTAAATATTTTTTAATCCCAAAAAATAATCTCATAAATAAGTTACTGCTATTGAAGTAAAAGTCTGTGTTGCAAAAAAAAAAAAAAAAGGCCNAAAGTCCAATAAGTTTGATTCTCAGACCAATTTTGTAATACATTTAAAGCTATGAAAAATTGAAGGTTGAGCATTTTAATGCACAATTTGTGAGCAAATTCAATCTGTCCAAATAAACAACAAAATGGTCTTATATTTTGCCAAACTTGGAAAAGAGGGTGATTATAATTAAGTATAGAGCTACAGTGAGAGAAACTGTATATTTAAATAGCAATAAATATTCTAAAATAAACTTGTACTAATAAATGAATAAAACTTACCTCCATTTTTTTGACGACATCCAAACCACTTATCACATGACCAAACACAACATGTTTATTATCTAGCCTATGACAAAAAAAGCTATTATTTAGTAGGTCTAGATAAAGTTACAAATAATTCATGTAAAAATAACAAAATAGCTGAAAAGTTGACAACTATGAAAAATAAACAAAAAAATCTAACACTACTATATTCTAGTTTACAATGAAACAATGTTGGCTCTGTGTGTGTGTGTGTGTGTGTGTGTGTGTGTGTGTGCCGTATTAGCATAACAAGGTATATATTTTTTAAATGTTTGGTATATAAAAAATGTAGTTACAAACTTTTAAAAAATGAATATAGATTTTCAAGTTTCAATATTGAAAACAATTACCAGTGTTCAACATTACACTTATGAATCGCTATTTTGTTTTGATTTTAGGCCTACATTCATTAGTTACTTACTTTTTGCACAATATTCTACCACTATATCATTATATATAATATTGTAACAAGATTAGTGTCTGAAGGTGGAACCAGTGAACTTCTAGTTGTCTACCCTAACTGCGCTCCTTGTTCTCTCTATCTCCCTCCTTGTTTAGCAGGTATGCAGCAGCAGTATCACTTGGCTGGGGGGTTAGAGGAGACAGGGGGGAGGAAAAACCACACATTCAGAAGGGTCTGGACCAGTATTCTATAAAAAAGAGGATTCTAGACTCTTAACGGTGACCCTATATACGTGGTTGGTGATAGTCAGAGATCCAGTCCGAGTCAAGGCTAGCTGAGTGGGTGGACCAGCGAGTCCAAGCTAGCATGCCCGGGAGTGGGTGGTGTGACCAGCAGTAATTTAAGTTGAGTATATATGGCTGGTGTAAACATTTATTATTATTGTGAACTGTTTTAATAATGTACATTTTTGTGACTGTTGTAAATATTTGAATAGTCATTATGTGTTTTATAGATGTTAATTTGCTTATATAATTTAATTCTATTTTATGTAGTCTTATTAGTTTATTAATTTATACTTAATTATGATTATTATTTAATTCAATTACTTGTTTAATTATTAATTTAGCTGTATAGTTAATTCAGTGTGTTTTGTTTTATTTTTAATAATAACAACCTTGAATATTCAAATGTGCATTTTCATTCGTGTTTAATCAGCAACTCACTCCAGTTTCCTTAAAAGAACTTGCAGTTCACAGGGAGGCGTGTGAACAGCCCACGCACGCCCTGCGTTATAATATAAATTAAGGGGTAGAATATTGTACAAGAAATAAGGAATTAATCATATTATCACTTTCATATATATATATATATATATATATATATATATATGTGTGTGTGTGTGTTATTATTATTATTATTATCATAAAAAGAATAATCAATATATTAGCACAAGTATACAAATAGTTCCATATAAATAAATCAAGAATTCCATCACAATTTTTATTTTTTAAATTCAGGCTATTCCAAAGTTTCAATCCACCTGGACAAGCTTAAGTTGGCTATATAGAACCAATTAAGTTTCATATTTACAGGTATTAATATATGGCAGGTCAATATCACTAAGTTTTTTCATGTTATGTGCATAAATTTCTTTAGTTAGAAATAATATTTTATGAATGTGTTTCAAACTATAAAATTACTTTATATTCAAGCGATTAAGATTCAAGTTTTATAGACAGGGAGAGAAGTAAAATTATTATCACAGAATACATAATCTTGATTGTTGTCTAAATGGAAGTTGACATATAGATTTCTATGATGCTTTGTTTCCTAGCAGTTCATGTTCTCTTATAGTGTATTTTATTGCATTGCTCCAATCTATATTCATATACCAAAGATGATTGTTAATGTGTGCAAAGTAAAGTTGTGTGTGAACCTTCGAGGGAAGACAAAAAATTATTCTTGACCATAAAACAATTTAATTGTATTTTACTTTTTATGTGATTAATGTTTTCATTCCAGTTCAAAAGATTATAAACGTACAGCCCTTAATATTTAAGAGCTTCTACTTCATTTAATTTAGTTTTATTAACTAAAAGTGTAGTATTGAACTGTGTATTTTTAGGATTTCAGGGTTTATTTAGAGTTCTAAAAATAAAATGTGTCAGAAAATATTGTGCAATGGATTCATGGCAAGGTAAATCTTAAAGGAATTCATTCATGAGTAGCTAAGCCTAAGCTACTCGTGCCTTAAAGCTATCCCCAATTTAATTCACACTTCTTTTTCCTTAAAATTCAAACCTTCTATTACACAAGCAAAATCTATAAAACAACCTGTACAAAGAAGGAAATCAATACTTACCAATCTGTTCGGACTGTACAGAGGAAAAACTGGGAGCCATTTGTGTTTGGTCCGGAATTTGCCATGGATAAAATTCCTGGTCCTGTGTGTTTTAATGTGAAGTTCTCATCTTCAAACTTCTTACCATATATTGACCTTCCCCCTGTGCCATTGTGATTCGTGAAGTCTCCACCTTGACACATCTGCACAAGCTATGTTAAAGAATATAATCTTATTTATGTTTAATACAAGATGAGTAAGAAAGAAAAAAGAGACACATGCAATTTGTTGTGTAAAATTTACCGATTTACAACAAGATATTTTAAAAATTAATCCATTTTAACTATTTAAAAAAATTATGGTACATGATTCACCTAATTGTTTAAAAAATACACAATTGCATTTTAAATATGTGGATTACTCATACAAATGTTTCTTAATAACTCAAAATGTCTGCTACATAATTACAATTAGCTTGTGGATGATTGTGTCCCACTCAAATATTTTCTTTAAATGTGTCAATAAATCAAATTGAAACTAAGGCAGGAGATGCTTCAGTTATTTGTGAGGGCGCATGTTTACAATCACTATTATGTAGAGACACAGGCGGGCTTTACAATCACTATAATGTGTGGACACGGCCCTAAGGTCCCTGTGAGACTAGAGTGATGGGGTCAGTAATAGTGGGTTGAATAAATGGTCGACCATTAACACTATTGGGTTTATTAAAATAAAATGAACTAATACACTGTCATAGTGACGAGGGTTGTATCCACCTGTCATTTGGTCACCTGTGAACTAAAGTCACCATTTATATTTCAGTCTAAGTCTGCAGCCCCTCTACAAGGTTGGCATGCTAACACACACATGGCAAGAGCTGATGGCACCTTTAATGACACTTACTCACTCTTGGACAATTGCCAACAACCAATTGTGCAGCGCCGACTCTCTAGATATAGATATTCAGCTCTAGGACAACAAACTAGATTCTGCCAACTTTAGGAAATTCTTCCAATGACGGCATAGAGCACCAATAAACGGCTACTATCCACCTCATAAAATTACACGATACCCGAAACAGCAATTCCCACACAACTACTGCTGTCTCAACTAGACTAACAAACAATCAGCCTATATGCAGATAAAACCGGAAATGGCTCTTATTTCAACTCCTGACTTTTCTCTAGTAAGCTGAACGATGACATACTTACAATTAATATCAAACTCGTTGAGAATAAAATCACTAAGTTGAGAGCTTCACAAATTGCTTACTTTCCCATCCAAGATGAATTTTACGTTCTGTACTTTTCTCCGGATGGAGTAGAGCTGAGAAAAGTACTGAACATAAAATATCTTGGAAGTGGATTGAGGAGAATTGTGGGAGTAGAGAGGAGCTAATAAGAAAATAGCAGCAATATAGTTGTCCTAAAGGTGCATAAGAGACCTGCTATGGAGAAGATAAGTCCCCTTGAAGTGTAAGGAAGTGTTGTACAGGGAATACTTTGTACCCATTGTCACATATTCAGCAAAAACATGGATATTGATTGTAAGAGAGATAAGAAATTGGAGGCCGTGGGAATGAAATTTGTGAGAAGCATTTTAGCTGTCATGAGGAGAAACAAGATTAGGAATGAAGTTATCCGGGGAAGAGTTGGGGTAGAGGGAGAACATGAGATAGTAGAGGAAGCAAGACTGAGATGGTATGGATATGTATTGAGGATGGAGAAGGAGAGGATGAAAACAAATTTGGAAATGAAGTATGTTGGAAAAAGACTGCAGGGGAGGCCAATATAGAGATGGGAGGAGTAGATAACAGAAAGTGTTCAAGTGAGAGGAGGAGAATGGAATAAATTAAAGGAGGAAGAGTGGTGGAAGGATAGAGGACAATGGAAGCATTTTACTAAACTGACCCGACCACAGGCTGGAAGCAGTTGTTAGTGATGATAATGATGATTGTGATTATGATGAAGATTAATTAAGATGAGCTTCCTTTTTCAAACAACAGACGTTTATTGGAAGATTAAACAGTGTGATATAAAAAAAGTTTTATATCCATGTGACATGAATCATATGAAATTGGAAGTTTGTGAGGAAGGTATATTTGCCAGTTATTTTGTTACGCCTTTCTATTTGTTAATTTGTGGGAAAATAAGTTATCACCACAGTTTTCCCAATTTAGTGGTGAAACCTGCCGCAGCAGAATCTTGGGACTTTGCTGTAGTGACCCATGTAGAGGTGTGAGAAACAAGTGACTGCAGGACAAACCTTAAATTGTGGTGAAAAAATAAATAAAATAACTAAAATACAGGAAAGCAGGTTTGAATCATTTATAACAGTAATTAAAAAAAAACTAATTATTATTTCGGTTGAAAAAATAATTATCAGAAAAACTAAACTTTTAAAAGGATACAAAATCTGGAATTATTCTGTGGAATGTACTTCCTTGGTAGCCATAGCCTTTTTCATGTGTGCACAAGCACCGAAAGTTTTCCGCCGTTTTTGGAACAATGTCTGCCCTCAGCATAATTATGATCCTTCCAATATTGTTTTTCCCAATCTTGATGTCAAAATATACCTGAGGATTTTTCTTTGACTTTTTCGCCTGTGGTTCTTCTTCCTGAAATAAATAAACCACCATATAGGAAAAGTGTAAGTAATATTAGAGAGGACATATCAAAAGACTTCTTAAGATCAGTGTTGTGTGGTCCTTGGTGTTCATATCTCCATTTATATGTTTTGTGCCAAAAAGTTTCTAAAAATCATACATTTGTGTTTTCAGTGGTGTATTTTCAGAAAGATTAATTTTTTTATGAGTGAGAAGATTAGAACATCTGTGGTACATATTATTTATTCTTGTAGCTTAGAGGCATTTTACCAATAAATTCTATATTTATTAGGAGTTATGATATATCAAACATTGATTTTTTTTAACGTTTCCAATCTTATAATGTAATGCCAGTAATGGAAGTTAGTGAAATTGTCTAAACCGGAGGACAAAAGTATTACAAACCTACAGATAAAATCACCTATAGTGAAATATTAAAACAAATTTTATTGCCCCTGTATAATTCCCTCTTGGTGGGGTTACCTTTAAAAATACTCAACAACTCTGCCTTAAACATATTTGATGACTTTTATTTAAACCAGTAAATATTTAGAGCTGGACTAGACATGTAGGTGGGTTTTTGAAGAAATGATGCTTGCTATGCAAGCAGTACAAGTCTTATGTCCCATTTAGACTATCCACACTCCACAGCTTATACTAATTGAAATATACAGTACATGAGGTGAATTTTAATTAAATATAATATACACATATTTGCACAATTAGAGGAGAGAAAGTATAAAGTAAAGATTAAAATGTGGACCATTATTCCCAGCACACTGGGCCTGGATTACAGACAAGGTATATACCAGACCCTCGGCCATAAGAAAATGTTGCTACACTCCTTGAATCAGGTTGAGTCCATCAACACTGGAATTCGCTAGTGTAAATTCTCAATAATAAAAATACTTCCAAATGTGCAGTTGTTAAACGACTAACTTTGAACATGTTCGTCATGAAGAGATCATTGTAATCATAATGTTTAGTCTGCTTTAGCTCTTTGTACAGTAGAATATGTGAAGAAGGGGTTGGGTCACTACCTGAAACTAGCTTTGTGGATTGGCTCGAGAAGGATATTTATCAACTTTTCTCTAGTGAAACCATCTTTAAAATGAGCTTTTTTTTTTAAAAATGTCCCTTGATGGCACCTATTGATACCCGTGTTGAAGGACTCAGGTTCTTACAATGAGTGTAGCCATTTTAACTGTGGCCTGAATTCAAAATTAATCATGACCTCTAGCCCATCAGTCAAGCTCACAGGTTTTGAGCCAACTTGATCAATAAAATAAATCTTGATGTCTATAGGGCAAAAGCAATTGTGTTTTTCGAGTGGAGCTTTAATACCATAAACAGATGCCTTTGATAAAGCAGTTATTATAGAAAAATGTCCAAAGTGATAATTAAAAACACAGTATATGTCAAACAAATTTTTAGATGTGTAGGCTAGACCATTTTTGAATAGTTTTTTTTTTTGCCATTACGACTTATACATTTTATATTGTAGGCCTCAAATTTGATAGATATCATTAATGTAGTAGTAAAATGCTATTTACTACTTTACATTACTTTTATTTCAGTTCCAAGTATGAATAAAAAGATACACAATTTTTGACAAGTTTTGACACAACTTTGTTTATAAAAAACATGTAACCTAAATATTTGTATATGTAAAGAAACATGTACCAAGTTAATATCCGACCCTGAGGAACTGATGACTCTAGAGATATACACCATGTGAAACCAAGCATATCATAGTGTTAATATGCACAGTTGACACAAATGTGATCACTTTGGGGGTCTTTATATATTCCCAAGATGTGGGTTGAATTTACTTGGAACTGAATCCTGCTTAGTCGCTTGATCATTGTTTTATTGGATATAATTATTTGGAAAGACGGAGAAAAAAAAAGGTATTTGAAGTATGTAAAACTTAATATAAGGACATATTAGCACTTTACACTTGAGGTGCCACAGTCTTAGGGGGTCATTAGATGGGGTTTGTTTCATTCAACAGTCTAAAAGACATTCCCAAAACATTACGCAAGTTGGATTTTGTCGTGTTAAATATTAATCCTGTGCTGGGGTCCGGGGTTCAATCCTCGGTCCCGGCACAGATTTATCTGATTACCAAACCCTTCCTTCACCTCTGACAAGACATCTTGTGAATGTGGGGAATGCCAGGCCTCCACTGTGGTTCGGATCCCACGTTAAACTGTAGGTCCTCCATTTCATCTCATAATCACCCTACCATTACACATTAGCGTAAATACGTATAACCCGAAAGGGTAGTAAGACGCGGTGCTAATAATAATAATAATAAATATTAATCAAGATATGTAGGATAGCTAGCAAGTAGAAAGTGGGTATGAAAGTTATAAATTTATTTAAAAAAATAATCCTATTGATATTTATCAACATTAGTTTTCTAGTAGCCTTTCTCTCCTCAGCATGTGTCCATTCCAGTTTCTTTTCCTGTTTCTGACAACCTCTAATATCTTTCTCTCTTCCCCAACTCTCTCCAGCACTTCCTCATTTAATATATATTAAGTTTCTAGCTAATTAGTTTTTAAAGGTGTTTAGCTTGTTTCTAAATATAAGAATGGGAACATGTGCAATTTATATTGCAAATACAGTCTCTTGGAGATAATCTGGTATTAAGTGATCCTTTGAACTACGTCGGAGGTATCTGGACTCTTCACTAAATGTGAAATATGTAACATGAATTTCTAAAAAAAGAAAACCATAAGACACAAAATGGAGGGAAAGGATAGTTATGAATAGTGGCAGGACACATAACTAGAAATATATAAAATGACAATTATTATCATTTAGGACAAAATAAATAAAAAGGTTGTGAATATAATAACTCTTCCTAAAAATGAGATTTATCAAAATAAGTATTACCGTTGAAGTTTCCTGTGTAACTCTCTTTTGTGCAGCCGAGTCTTTATCTTTTTCAAGTGTTTCTCCCGCATGTTCTTGCAGCCACGTATCATCCGACCAAACTGGTTTCGATGAGCCTTCCTTTATTTTTTGTGGTTTAGCGAGGTTCACACGAATTGTTCTCCCAAATAATTCAGAATCGTTCTGAACAAACACAATATACAAGTTAGAAATGTTTCATGTAAAGTAGTTGTCATCCTCTATAAAAGGATCATGCAAGGCCAAAAGGAAATACCTCAAGCTTGAGTAACATTTATGGCAATTTTCATCACAGGACTTCAAATAAAACAATTAAAATAAATGAAGGTTCCCTCTAAAATTGTAATATTTATTTCTCATCTTGCTTACTCTTATCAAATGTTTGTTTATTTGTATGTTTAAAACAAAGATTTTTAGGATTTAGTCTCAGGGGTGGGATTGAAGGGGTATCTTTGATGAAATGTATCCCCATTGGTCAGGGTTCCTACAGTATTTGTAAAAATATTCTCCCTGACTTTTCCCTGACTTTCCCTGACTATTTTCCCAAGTTCCCTGACCAATTTCTCATAAAATTTCCATTATAACTTTACGGTACTATACACGTGAAAATATTAATTTAAATAAATTTATTTCGGCCTCCTCCCCCCTTACAGCCGACCTTGCCTCACCTCTCATGGAAGAATAAGAAAGCAGACATCTTGCCAATCAGTTGAGGGAAAATGATGGAAAAATAATCCCTATCAAAAATTTGTAACAAACTTGATTCCCTTTGGTATCATGTGCAGAAATACGTATTAAATAACAGGCCACTAAGAACATACTAAAGAGTTTGGTATCATTACAGTTTTATTTTACCTAAACTGTACATTTCCTGAACTGAATAGCTTACAACAGGAACTCTGTCTGCTTTCATATTATTCATGTCTCAAGTCAATTTTATTTTTATTAAAATTATCACTATAGTCATACAATAAGAAACTATGTTATATTTAATAAAGTGAAGCTTGCTTCTTCTTCAGTTCTTGCAACTCCACGTCTATTGCTTCTCGTTTCTCTTCAGTTGCCATCATTAATTTTTTTCTTTCTCCTTCTAAATCTTTAACTTGTATATCTAATTTCCTCTTTTCTGCCTTCTTCTTGTCTTTTTCACTTTTTTCTTGCTTCTTCATCTCTAAGTATTCATGATAGCGTTTCCGAGCACCTCTCACGTAATCCAACATCTTTTTGCTAATGTGTATATTTTTAATCCCTCCTGCTTCTTGTATCTCATCATGAATGTGACGCTGTGCAATGACTGTCTTTTCATGCATGTTTTCAACCAGTAAAGATTTATTGACTGAAAAACCACCTTCAACAGTTGCATTCCCATGCGACAAGACAAGGCAAATCTTTATTACTTCCCAAAGATGTTTGTAGTTTGCTTCTCCTATTAGAAAGCTACCATAAATAGTGTCAAGTCCTACTTCATCACTAAACTGATCACAAGGACGAAATATTTCTTGAAGCTCAGATTTTTTGAGGTTGCAAAAATGCAAGTATTCTTTCTTGGCATTTTCAGCCAGAACATCATTTATGATGTTGGCATGGTTGAGTTCCTCCAAAAGAAAAGAAAATCTCTTCTGGGCCAGTTGAGGTGAATGTTGAATAACACAAGGATCCAATGAAGACAAACCTCTCACAGCTTTCTGTTTTAAGGGACTTTTTTCTTGTAGTTTTGCAATCATGGTGGTTAACATACTGCGGCACTCATGTATAAATTCTAATTTTTGTCTTTCTGTTACTGTGATCGCAGTTTCTCCTAACAAACGTTTTGTTGCAAATCCTATATCAATATTTTTGCTAAGGATCAAATTTTCTGATTTTTTTGTGTCAATAGACAGTAACTTTGGACCCGTGCACTTCATAAGATCAGGTTTCACACAACGATTCATAAGGTATCTTAGAAGTTTCTCTACAGCTTCAAAAAGATATGGAGTCATTGGTTTTGATGTCTGGAACCGTTGCAGGAAAGGCTGACATTCATCTGCAATTGTCTTGCAGAACGCTAGTTTACACTTTAGGAATGGATCACAGGCTGCTCTTTTCAGTGTCTCTACAGGTTTTGTTTTAGGAAGTTTTGCTTCTTTGAGAAACTTAATAACATGGTCCCAAATTTGTAATGCCCTTTGAAAGCACTTCGCATTCTCTAACCAACGCACACCACAGAACTTCAATGGAAAAGTTGTACACCCTGTCAACTGGGTGAACAATGCTCGACGAGCTGGAGAGTCAGTGAACAGGTAGTACATGTGACGTAATAAGCTACTTATATCCCAATCAACAGACTCTACTCCTGTTCTCAAGGAACCATGAACAACATGAAGCCCACATGTTCCCAGATTTAGCAAACTACATACTTCATTGTCTGTTACAGATTTGAGGTGTTCCTGAAGAAGTGTTATAAACTTTAAATTGACATTTGGGCCATCCATTGACACTTGTATCAACTTAGAGAGTGGAAGAGGAGAAATACCATCCAGAAAATGCTTCAGTAATTCTTCAGCAGTGCTCCTATCGAAAAACACACTGTTTAAGTAACGACTGATGACTTTATGATTTTCCTTGTCCCAGAATCTAATTACAATGTCCATCTGTCCTCTTTGAATAACTTTATTCAATGCCTCATCAAAACAAATTACAAAGTTGTTACATGATTTTAGGCGGTCCAGTAAATTATTATGAAAGAATGGAGCCAAGCCATGCACAATGAAGTATGCAGCCTTGTCTCCACCAAGGGTAAAGGCATTGGCAATGGAACACTCGGGAAACATCAATTGAAAAATTGTACTTAAATTATTGCACGAATTGAAAGACATTTTTTTGTCAACAACTTGCATAGCCCAAATGACTTCCGCCTTAGTTATATCATCTTTTATAACAAAAGTGTTATGGTTTCTTTGAGGCACTACACTAATTTCACTTTTAGCAACAGCTTCCTTCTGCGACGTTACGATTTTCGATGAAACAGAAAAACTCTTCGAGCAACCAGCAGAATCATCACTAGGTAGAATGTCTTTGTGTGCCAGAGATTCTCTTGAAACTGGGGAGCTCGATGAACCTGAATCACTTGACTTTTTTGAAAAAAAAGTCAACAGAGAGCGTTGATTTGTCAAAGTTTCAAGAGTTTTGATATGAGTTGGTCCTTTTGCATGGGAAGCTAATGCTTGCTTTCCCATATTACTTAAGTTTATAATTTTTTTGCACACTTTACAAAATGCCTGCAGCTTATTACTTTCAACACCACTTATCCAGTATGAGAATTCAGGAAAATGGTCTGGGCTTAGCCAGAGCTGGTTAAAAACGGTTTTTTTGTTAGACATTGCTGGTGTAGTCTAATCAGTCCTGGTGCACTGTATCAAACTATAACGATGACAAACCTTGAACAAGAACAAAAACAAGTGATCACTAAAGTTAAAAGAATTGTCATGTGCAGGCTAGGAGACCTCTGCGTTCACATTCTGAAATAAAATGCTACCAAAACTTGTGTTAGGGCAAGTTTGAGCATGGTAAGTGCCCCTCAGCTTTCTTCATTGGGGCAGTGGCTTATGACGCAGTAAATAGAAAAAATATTTTCTTTGTTTTTTCTAAGTGTGACATGAAGACATGAATTGTCATTTCCCTGACTTTCCCTGACCTTTTTAAAGCTTCCCTGACTTTCCCTGACTATTATTTTTTTCCCTGACTTTCCCTGACTTTCCAGAGCGTAGGAACCCTGTTGGTATAAGAGAGAATAAACTGTACCATGTTATCAATAGCAGCTGCTGCATCTTCTGCAGATTCAAACTCTACAAATGCAAATCCTCTGTGTTTTTCAGTCTCATAATCAAGCGGAATTTGAATATCCATTATGTCCCCAAACGGTATAAATGCTGCATGAAGAACTTTTTCATCTACTTCCTCCGCCAAGCCACCTGAAATAAAAATAACAAAAGGAGCTGCAAAACTGTAGTGATGAAAGTTAAACACTTAGGCACTAATTATGCTAATGGTTTTCCGGATTAGGAAGGTTATATTTAGAGCAAGTGTACCCGCAATTGCGTGGAGGGAGAGTGGAAAACCATTTTAGAAAACTCACCCTCGGTACACTCACACCTTCAGTTGGTTAGTGTTGCCTGCACCATCTGGTATAAATCCTATGTAGGCCTATTAGGGGAGTTCAGGAAATGTGATGGTTCCCTGTTGTTCTCCACACTGAATTACTCTGAGTGAGAGCGAGAGGACCTAACAATTTAGCAGGTAAAAGTTATTTTCACATAAATTCCAGGGTTCTTTTACATGTCACAAAAGACATGGGACTAATGGTCTTACTTCCCCTCAAAAGAAAGTTGTGCTTCAGATTTTTATCTCTCAGTTGGGCTTGAACCCGTAAACACCGAATTCTGAGGCGAGCACTTTACTCCAATACCCTCCCCAGAGGTCTATTAGCATCCCAAAAGTCTATTTTATACCCAGTGATTAATGTATAGAAACACAAACTGTTAAGAATGGGCTAAACCCTACTTTTTTTTTAGTGATTTCAGTCTAGCTTTAAATATGCTATTAGGGTAATGCCAGAGAATAGGGAAGAGTTGACATTAAAAGTTACAATGGCGCTTTTAGCATACACAGATGTTGGGCAATAGTAAGGAAGGTGTTGCAAGAAATGCACAAATTTTACTAGAGGCTGATAGGGAGATAGGCTTAGAAGTAATCACTTAAAAGAATAAGAAATAATCACACAAAGGACACAGATTGAGTACGATAAATTGTAGATTACTGCAAAAAACACATCATTTGACAGGGTTATTGGGTTTAAATAGTTTAAAACAATTTTAACTAGCAATAATGATATTTGATTATAAATTAGGAAAAGAAAACATATGGGAAATGCATGCTATTGCTCGAGCAGTAGGTTGTTGGCATCTCGCCTACTATCAAGGAATGTAAAACTCGGTAGGGGCCTATACATAACAATAGTTTTACTGGTTGTTCTCTATGGATGTTAAACGTGATCTCTTACCTTCACTTGACAAAAAAAAAAAATTTAAAGTGTTCAGAAATAAGTTGCATAGCATAATATCTGGTCCAAAAAGGAATAGGATTATGGGGAGTGGAGGAAGTTACATAATGATAATCTACATACCCTGAAGGTACTCATCACAAATCAAGTTACCGACTTGTAAACCTATTGGGAAGACCTAGATGCAGATGGGAGGATAACATTACAGAATAGACTCGAAAGAGATAGGGTGTAACGAGGTGGACTGGAGAGAACCAGCTCAAGATAGGGATAGGTGGCATACTTTTGTAAGCTCGGCAATGAACTTTTGAGTTCCTAATGCCATAAAGTAAGTTCTGCTTGTTCAGTCTAAATAATTTAGGCAGGTAGATTACTTTTCGTGTTGCAAGCTATCATATTGACTTGTTAGGTCAAATATCTCTTGATAGCAACCAAGCTTATGACCACTGATTGCTTAGCATAGCTTCGATCACAAGTAACCAAAGTTATTATAGGGTAAACACATGGTATACCTTATAAGAACTGTTTAGAAACTACAAACTTTTTTTTTTTTGCAGTCAATACCTAATGAATACATTTAGTATTAAAATTAATATTTTATAGCTATTGATACCAGCTATTTGTGATAGAAAAGATTTATAAAGTTTTTGTAGTTTTTGTACTGACTAACACAACCATCAGTAAAGTAATTTACTTCCTTTACACTTTGCAGATTAGTTTTTATCAATATCATTATTTCTTGTTGAATTCTATAGACCATTGCAACATCATGATTGAGATCATCAGAAATGAAACAATGCCTTGATGCTGTGATGGAATCAGTCTGTTTTATAATAAATAGCGACAGGATGAACTATGCAAGACTCATGGGTCCAATGATATCCTTGTGCTTCTTCTTGGGTCACAAAGTAATAATTCTCACTCAAGTCCATCAGGATAGTAACAGTTTCTGAAGTTATTGATTTCTTAAGTTCTTTCAATGACTTTGATTCTGCTTTTGTTAAATAAGAATGAGGAATAAGCTTTTCAATACTGTCCACAAATAAAACAACAAATTCTTCTGAGTATAAAACATCTTTTGAATTTCTGTTATATCAACTGATAGCCAATGATAATAATCAATTTCATCAACCAGATCATTTTCTTTAAACTATTACTTTAACATATCTTGAAAGATGATTTTTGGTGAACAGTATTCACAACGCTGTAGTATACATTTAGGTCATGATAGGTCTCTTCTAACTGTACACAATTATGTAGGAGTTGAACATTTTGATATATAGTGCATACACACACAGAATGGGTTCCAGAATAATTTAGGACGCAATGTACACAATTTTGAAAAACCTAAGGAAATATTAGGATATTTTGACTCAAATTCCCTGTACAATTCCTTCAAATTGCTCAATATTAGTCTTTTATGAACATGGATATTTTTCTTGATACTAACTCTGTCCATTCCAGGCATTTGTCTTGAATATTCATCATATTAATGAAAGTCTTTGACAAGATTTTCAGAACTAGGTGAAAGTACTTTTCCACACCGTGGTTCAGGTGTGGATAGAAGTCTTTTCTCATTTAACAGCTTTTTAGACTGACACACAACCTATTCAGACACTCCAAATTCTTGTGAATTTCTTTTTCTAGACTATGACGAAGGAGCCATGGTTAATATTTGGATCTTTCTCTGGTGGTTTATGGTAGGTGTTTTATTTTTAGTAAGATCTACAAATAAGTCCAAATCTTTTGCGTTTTGTTCTAAATCAATTACACCTTGTTCATCATCACTGATGCCAGAATCTTGCAATGCAATTTTCATAACACAAGCTAATTTAGGTACTTTTTAGAGCTGATTTTACCTCTACAATTTTTCTTTTTGTATAAGCTGGTTTACAAATAGATGGTGAACTATGTAATTTTGTATTGGTGATAGTCCTAAATCAGTTAAACTACTATTCACCTCTTGAGAAGTTCCTTCAATTACTAAAGATGTCTCAACTTATGCAAATTCATCACCTGAAATAATTTCTTCAATATGGTTTCTATGCCCTTGTAACACCTTTTTACTATTTTTCTACATCGAGGACATAGCTTTTGACATAGACAGACATTAATTTTCTTTATTTGTAATTGCTTTGCAAGTTCAAGGCTAACCCTATATGAAGATCTTTTGATTGATTTTTTTCTTTATTTGTAATTGTTTTGCAAGTTCAAGGCTAACCCTATATGAAGATCTTTTGATTGGTTTTTAATCATGATAATTAAAGGGGTTGCAGCAAGAAAAGTGCTGACCTTCATATTTAGAAAAGTAATAACAGTGATGGTGAAAACCTAGTGATTTTAAGTTTTATTTTGATATATTTGCCCGCCAAGATATTAATTCTTTGTTTAGGCCTATGCTAGATAGTTCCACTAAATTCACAAATTCCGCTGTCTTAACATAACTTGTTTTATGACACACTGAAATGTTAAATAGTCCAACACTGCAATGTACAAACTCTTGTTCCATGGTTAAGGTAATAATATACAAAAACAAATAAACTTTAAACTGCTTTCACAGTAATCTTAGCTCAAGAGAATGTATGTCTTCATTAAGAGATCAGAGATGTGACTGAAGTCAGGAAGGTTTGTGGTGCAAAAGGTTGACTGGTGTTATTGATGACTTTTGTGGACTTGAGACAAGTAACTTAGGCTATCTAAGAATAAAAAAAAAAAAAAAAAGAATTGTTAGGGTTTCACCTGCTTTCTCACATATTAGTAATTTATACTAACCATATTTTTATGGAAAATTTCCTGTGAATTCTTATTTTAACTGTATTTTTTAAATCATATTTTGTACAAATCCACAACACAATTTATTATTCAAAACACTATCTTTAAAGATAAGTTAAAAAAATCTATCTTTTCTAGTTCTAGAGATACACAATATTTAATGCCATGCTGTCAACTTTGCACATTGTTACTGTGGAAGCTTTTCAGGTGTAGGCTATCTAGGGGCTTCCATAACTTTAAAACTACTGGTTAGATTGTCTTAAAATTTAAAACATAATCACAAAATCATTCAAAGAAACTGTGTGCAAAATATAATAAAAATATAAGGTGGTGGGTTATATATCCGTAAAATCTTGGAGGACTTGACATGGAATGACCCCGATAGTAAAACGCAGTGCTAAAAAAAAAAAATCATGATTTAAGTTAACCTCTCCATTACCTTCGTCCATTTTTGGGCCAAATATTTTCTAAAGTATTTTATTTTTGAACAGAATAGATTTCTATTTGTCATCTAAGGTAAGAAACCATGTTATACAACCATAAATAACTTATAAAAAGTGTGTTTAGTATACTCCGAGTTTTACATATATTAATTTTAACAAATAATGAGAAATACCTATCCATTTACTGTCTGTATTATTTCCTAATTTCTGCTGTAATATTGTTATTTATAGTTTAAAACTTTCATAACCATTTGGATTCATTAACAGTAT
This sequence comes from Timema monikensis, assembly GCA_902151445.1. Lineage (NCBI taxonomy): Eukaryota > Metazoa > Arthropoda > Insecta > Phasmatodea > Timematidae > Timema > Timema monikensis. Next base: position 198,443 of record CABFVZ010000627.1, read on the forward strand.
CACATTATTTGTTCAAAATACTCTCTAAATTTTCATCCTAAATATTGTTCTATGTGTGATAGTGTAGTTAACCCAAGCTAAGAAAATATTTTGATATCTATTGTATATATAAATTATGATTGTAATACTTTTTAACTTACCCACATAAACTGTTCTCTTGGGATTTGTTGACATTTTAATCACAGATCATACAAATTCAAAAACAAATTACAAACAGGGCTATAATAACAATGTTCACAAGGCCACATAAAGTTACACTTTCATTAATTAGTCCAGGTAATCTAGCATTAATGTTAGTTTAACCTAGAACTAATTGCAAAAGAATTGTTATCAACAGATTCTACATGAAAAAATTCTATTAAAAACGACGGGATAAAGTCTACCAAAGTCTGCTCACCTGATAAGCCATCATCTTGAAAAAATGGTGGAAATCATTGGTGTCCGAGGTCAAAATCATTAATATCTTGAAAACTATACATTTTATTCCAAAAATGGGTTGAAGATAAATAAAAGAGTATATTTTTTTTAAATAAAATGTTTTTATGTTCTTAGTATGATGAATGGTCATAGACCTTTAGGATTCTAAAGTTTTCAGGTCACACTTGCTAATCGTCTTTTTCTAACGATTTTTATATTTTGTATCTAAATCACTTCTTCCCTCTCTCCCTGTCGCTGAGGTGATATAATATATTTGTTAATCTGCTGTATTTATATCAAATTTTTATATATAATATGAACATTTTAATTAAAATTGTGAAGAATCTACGTAGCCCATGTACATGTATTAAGCATCAATGGAAATAGAAGAAGCTGAGGCTGTCGGCAAAAATAAAATGACTTGGACATTGTCAATTAAAACTATAAAACTCATTAAAAATACTTTAAACATACATATATTATGTGAAAATGGCAACATAGTTATATTTGAACTCTAGTGACAACCAGTGGTGACTTCTTAAGTGCGCAGGTGCAAGTGCACCACTTATAATTTCACACAAAATAGTATTTAACATTATTTTATTTAAATAATAAAATTTCATTATGAATTGATTTTTTTAGAATATATTTCTTAAAATTCAAATTTGAACGGGAAGTTGATGTTTTTTTTTAATAATGTTATAAAATTATTAGGATTTTTATAAAATTTTGATGCACAATATTAAAAAAGGTTTTTGAAAATTTAGAAAGACTTTGTGCCTTTATAATTTTACTTTTTCTTAGAACGCGTCTTTCACAACATGTATCTGAAAAATCGTACAAATAAGATAGAATCCAACAACAGCTGAACATTTTTTGTAAAAACAATAATAGAATTAATAATAATAATAAAAGTAGCAATTTAGCCACACAAATAAAATACCTACTGAGTCATCGTGACTGTAACTATAACGTATACAAGTATTGAGGCATTTTTCTTAGATAGCGCCACACTTAAGAAAATCATGTTCCAACAAATTTAACACAGATTTAAGAGCTCTTTCGTGAGTAAATTGATCTGTGGAGTATTTTGATCTGTGAAGCCTGAAGACTGACCGTGAGGGTTTCTTAAACTTAGAGTTATTTTGTATTTTGTAGTATCCCGCTGGTATTCGTTAACTCGTTAAGGTTTATATACTGTTGTTTTTATTTCTATTATTTGAATATTTATTGACAAGTATGGAAGGACAATATAGTGATGTGGAGGAATCCAGGTAATTTTACTTCATATTTGAGGTTATTTAGTTAACTTGTCGACAAAGTTTACATTCATTAGGGCTTACATCGGTGTACATCAGTCCCTTTGTCATCAAAAGAAAACAACTGATAAACCCTGAAACTTACATAATTGAGGGGATCAGAGCAAAAACATGATAAACCTCATTTATTTAGATGGGATATTTTTACTATTTAAACATCTCTAGGACCCTTAAATTTAGCTATAAAAATAAGTAAATTATTCATAGATATTAGTAATCCTCAAGGTCTTGAATAACTAAATAAACAACTTGTAGTTCAAGTGTTATGCAACCAGAAATCACTGCTAACATATTTTGTCCTCAAATTAGGGTTATCATGTATTTTCCCTAACCCCCTCAATTATGTGTTTTGTTGTATTTTGATTGCAAACTTTGAGGCTTACAATTTTCTGGCAAGTGTACAGGCCCTGCCCTTTTATCCTCCATTCTATTTTTAATCAATTATAGCCATTTGGCGTTATTTTTCCAATATTTCCATAGAATAATTGTTTTTAGAAAAACACAATAATAATTGTCTACAATGACCACATTTGACCATTTTCTGTGGCAAGCCCAACTCTCGAAAAGGATACACAATTGTCTTTTTATATTGTTTAAAACAAATGTTGAACATCAACTAACTAATTTACATGATGTAAGATCACCAAGGGGATAGTACACAAAGAAAGTGGGAGTCCAGCAATTTTTTCCTTTTCACATTTTAGTACAATTTTTTTAATCATTAATAGTCCTACACGCAGCAATAGCAAGTTTCCAATATTAACCAAATAAATATTGTATGAAACTTTTACACAATTGTAAAATTAAAACCTAACTCATACAAGTCATAACATACATTCATATAAAAATATGTTCATTGTGTTGTTACAGTATAATTATGTCTATTATCTTATTATTACAACAAACACCTACTTAAGAAGACTACAAATCAAATAATACTGCCTTATAAATTTTGATAATTTTGAAAAAATATACAATTAAAAAACTCGGGAATCATAATAATTTACTATTTTCCCTCAACTTACATTCTTTGCATTATAATGTTGACTCATGCTTGTTTGTGGTGAATGATCTCATAATTTTCTACAGAAATTAAATTGTTAAAATTTTGTTCATCATATTTCAACATTTAATCTTTTGGATCAATACTAATCAATATTTTAATTCGTTTGCACAAGGAATGTTACCAGGTTAAGTTTTTTTGGGTAAGAACCGTAATAGTAAGCATTAATTAATCCCACTAAAATTAGGCTATTTATTTCCCACCCATGAGTGACAGAATTTTTCCCATCATGAGTGACAGAATTTTTCCTCTGTTTTTTCTTTAATGCTATTGGTTGTAGTGTAAGGACAAACTAAGTCTAGGCTTTTTTAAAAGGTGTAGGTATGCTATAGCTAGACAATCAATTAGTTTGGATGTTGTTGATGGTATGTTTTGAAAATTATGTGAGGATTGATATTCAGGAATTGCTTAGTATTAAATAATCCTTTTTATGGCTTACTAATTTTCCTATTTATTTAAATAACTTTGATATTTTTCTAAAGTATTTCAGATAGTGATGTACAGAGAATAGCAGATAAAATTGACAAGCTAAATACTTCTGAAACTAAATGTGATTTTTCAAATCACATGGGAACTGAATCAGAAGACAGTAAAGAAGATTGGTCAGATGGAGAAATCTATGATTTTAATTTCAAATCAGGTAAGTTTAGTCTATTTGTTATTGAATATAAATAGTTTGTGTTATGGCATGCTCTGTAAAAACACTACAAATTAAACAATATCTTGAGATTAGGATAGTGTAAATATGCATAGCACTATACTATATATACTACTATATTCCGTTCACGATAGGTTTTTACCTGGATGACTGTTTGAAAATCACATGTTTAGGTTTTGGGTTGCCAAACTTGTAAAAGATCACAGTTTTGTTATAAATGTAAAGATCTTTAATTACCTGTTATATATTACATTTAAAATAACGTAAACTTAAGTTTTCTCATACTATTTTTTTTTTTTAAATAATTTCTTTTTATCCAACTCAAAACAATATTTTAAACATAATAATAATTATTATTATTTAGCACCGCATCTTACTAGCCGTTCGGGTTATACACTTTAAGTACTAATTACGCTAATGGATTAGGAATAGGGAAGGTTGAATTAGAGGAAGTGAACCTGCATTTGCGTAGAGGGAGAGTGGAAAACCATTGAGGAAAAACCACCCCCAGTTCACCCGACTGAGATTCGAACCTCGGATCTCCCTGTCCTCGGCAGTCAAGCTCAACACGACAAGCACGTTAGCCAACTACACCACCGAGGCGGGTTTAAACTTAATTAAAAGTACTTATTTTTAGTTTTGGAATGTTACTGATTTTGTGTAATACAGTGCACACATCAATACCTTTTAATACAGGCATCGTATTTACTTGGAAAAGAGAAAATTGTTTTCATTTTTTTACATACAATAAATGATTTTATGATTATTTTATCGTATTTTGAAATATTTAACTGAATAAAATATTTTCATCAACTGCGTGTCTGTATCACTGTAAAAAACTTGTTCACTGTTATGTTCAACCATATGGTTTAGATTCGTCAGTCGCCATTTTGAAGCTATGTTCATTATAAGTTTTTGTGAAAGTGGTGTTTAATATTTTTTTTAAGGGGAATAAAACTATAAATAAACTTTGTGTACGCACCTCAAATAAATATATAAATAATATTGGCCTAAATTACTATGGTTAACTATCACATTAATATATTACCATCTGTTTTCATTAGTCATCCAAAGTGATAGATGTCAGCTGTTGGCATAATGATATATTAGGGATTACTTCTACTAACATTTCGAGCTGTCATCCAGGTAAACTTAGTTTGTGAATGACCTATATGTTTGTGAAAATGTACATACTTCTTTTACTTTTGATAGAGACTGTCCAACACCATCTCAAGCATAATTTTTTCATAATTTTGGTCCATACATTGTCTTTATAACCTTGAAATGAAATCATCACAAGACAAAAATCCAGGGATGTTTTGGGTTTTCCTTGATTAATAATCTGATTTTTATGCAAGTTATATAAAACTATTCTCTATAATCTGCCTTTAGTGAACATAGGTCAACATGAAGATGTTAAATTATTTATTTTATAACTGTTGTTTGAAACAATGAAAACACATTTCTTTGATATAATTTTAAAAAGACTGATTCACGTTTGCAGATAAGATGATTCTTTTGTGAATGTTACATAAAAGCACAATCATCTAGGTTATGATATATCTTAGTATGACCACATTTATACTGAAGAACACTAAACTCTTAATAGATTTTATTTTAAAATTATTTAGCTATTGGGCCACCTCATTTTTAAACAAACTTTTGACAGAATAAGTAAACTATAACTGAACATTTAGATACCCTTATCAAGTAGGTCTATTTGATCATAATACAATTATTGGAAACTAATATTTCACAAAACACAACCTTTGTTTTTACACAACTTCACACTTCATTACAAGGGTTTCGCAGTTTTGCTCTTGAAGTTGGGAAGCAAATGAACCATCTTTAAATGAGTTAGTAGTCCTAGCAGTAACAAGTCTTTCCGGAATGTTAGAGGTAATTAGTTCAATATCATATATGTTTGACATGTTATGCACTTTTTATGAAAGTGATTATAATTTTTTATTTTATTTTTAAAGACAGTATCTAAGACATGGCACCCTATTGAGCCCAGTGATCTGGGTGGTTGCCCATCCCTCAAGACTGCCCTGGTAGTATTAATACATATACAATAAATAATACGAATAATTAGACATGTCACAATACCTGTTGTTCTTGATTCCGATTTTTAAGTTCAACCTCAATTTTTTTTAATTCTTGATTTTGATTCTGGAATATTTTCTTTTTCATTACTTTTCCAATTTTTCAACCCATATTTTTTCAACTTTGTAGCACAACAAGAATACTATTCATTTTTAATTTTTACAAGGGAAAAAATCCATTTTATCAAGTTATAAAGCATATTATACATAATTAGTTAAGATGATTGCAATATTAATTATGCCTACAATTACCTACAATTAAAGCCTGACAGTCATATATTTACTAATAATTAAGAAAAGGCGTTAACTCATAAGTAATTGTCAAAAACAAAAGTCTTAAATTCACCAATTAGGTTTGTTAATTGAAACTAAATTAATACTCATTCTGAATTTTGCTGCTTTGTTTGTTTGGTAGTAATTTCGTTGAGAGGCAAGAATTGAAGTGGGCCCTATCAATAATTGTAATATTAAGCTCAATTATTTTGATACCAGTAAAAATGGAGGGTATTGAGGTATCTAAGAATCAAGTTTGACATTCCTACTAATAATGTAAGTTAGTAAAATGCTATCACTGTTGACTTGCAATAAATATGTTTGTATATAGTAAAATGTTGTTTCTTTTGTGTTATTTCTACCGACCCAGTTACAACCTTTGAGAGAACTGAAGGCTTAGAATAAACAACAACATTGATATTCTTGTGCTCAAGTGCTGGTCTGCTTTTTATAGAATATGATGAACCTTGTATTGCAAAACTGGATTGTTGGTTTGATTTCCTTGTCAAGACTATTTTACTTCCTCTCTTTATGACTATAAGACCCACACAATTGGTTACAACAATTCGATATGTCAGTCTTACAGTTGGCTGGATTAGTTGTCAAGGAGTCAAGATTCTAACTTTGACATTTGTGTTGACCTTTCATATATAATTTGTTTTTTAGTAAACCCCAAGATGGGATACCACACTCACATTTAAAATAAATTGCTTAGGTTTAACCTACTGTTTTATTGAAATTTAATTCCATTAATATAAAATAAAAGCAAATTATACGGTCATGAACTCATTTTACATTTTATATCTAACACTGTAATTGAACTTCTTTGTACTTTAGTGAATTTTGTCTAGCTTATGTTATTAATTATGTTATTCTAGCCAGTAGCTACTGGTACCACTCACTATACCCAATAATTACATAGGTCACTTCCTATTTACTTTCTAACTCTTATTAGAACAAATTATATCCTTCGCATTAAGATAAGTCATTGAGTCATGCAATCAAAGAAAACCAAGATTCAGAGAGATTTTTTAGAATTAGACGTTGTCGTGAATAGTAAAATAGTAAGGTTTCAAAGAACATCAACTTGGACATTACGGGATGAAATTATGACATATAAAGCAAACTTAATGTAATTCTATTAGGCCCAGTTTAGACCGAGGCAGGTCCAAGGATTCTTATTCATTGTAAGCTTTATTAGAGACTTTAATTGTTTGAATATTTCAATTTGCAGGCATTGAGATTGAATAAATTGTTTACCATAAGGTATATCCTCCTCTCTCACTTTCCATGAAGCAAACAACTGTTTTACAGTGTTTACCATAAGGTATATCCTCCTCTCTCACTTTCCATGAAGCAACAACTATTTTACAGTGTTTTATTGTTGGTAATAGTAGGCCTACAACTAGGGATGACTATCATCGAGCTGCCTAAGGCAACAAAGTACTGATAGTGAATTATATTTTGGGGCAGAAAATATTAATAATTGCTAATAAAATTATCTTTATGTATAATTTTTTAAATAAAATTTAAAAGGTATAGTGATACTTAGTATTTGGTACTCTCTGGAACATTGAAGTGATGGAATGTAATCAATGCCATCATCCACGATTATAGCCTTAATTAGCTAATGTCAAAGCATCTCTAATTAAAATGTCAACTTTCATCCCCATGTGTCGTATGACACCTTCTGGCTTCATGTTTCTAAAGAGTACATGTTACTAGGCTCCTGAAAACTCAGCTCACTTTGAAAACGAATGTGCTGGATAAGTTTGTTCTTTTGAGTGAGCTAAGTCTATTACCAGTGGCAAAGCGTGATGATAAGTTTCGGGCAAGCTGAGTCATGATCACTCATAAATGGACACACTTAACAATGTTGAGAATTGAATTTTTATAAAGTTATATAACAACAAATTATTATTCTATTTTTTGCCATACCATCTGTGAAAGATATAATTTTGGTCTTGCTATTCTTCCCTTTAAATGCACTTTTCGTTCTAAAGACAAAGCCTCAGTAGAATTATTTAATAAAAAGTCTACTAAACCGAAAGTTATTGTTGATATCTACAGATTCTCAAATTTTTTTCTACTGTAAATACACTAAATCCTAAAACATTACTCATATATTTTATAATACGAAATTTAAAACAACTCAATAAAATTCAAATCACAGTAACAAAACTAAATAAATCTACACTGAAATAAACCTTTTAAACACTATATTTGGTTATAATTTAAGTCGAGTCGGAGATAGCTGGCTTATTGGTTGCCTTCAGTGGCCAAGATGAATAGTTGCACATGCATTATCCTCTATAGCTCCCTGCAGGCCTGATTATCAGGGTATGTAAGGCGTAAAGATTTCAGCTTATCCTGCCAAAAGAAACGGACACATTCGCTTTGTGCTCTTACTAAAATTTCACTAAGCTTTAAAAAATTACCATTAAAATTTCAATTCTACATCTCTTATGTAAAGGGATGTTTTCTCTCCTTTTACAAAACCTTTTGGTATAGCTGAGTTTATCCTACTTATCCTGACACCCCAATACTGTCTATTTCATTGAAGGTTTCTCAAGTTTTTATCCCACTATGTTTCTTAGGGATGAGGAAGGCATGGTTGAGTAAATTTAGTAATAAATGCAGCATATATAGGATTATGGTGTATTTAATTGGTTTAAAATGGCCTATGGCCTATGGCCTATGGCGACATCCTTGAAATACCCTTATGTAGGCTACTGACAATAGCTAAAAGAATATATATATATATATATTAAAATTTAGTTTGAGTATCTTTCAGTCGTAGATATATATAGACACAATATTCATAAACAACAGGGACAGTATCAAAATATTTCAAATAATGGAGGATTGGTGTTTAATACTGGAGGTACCTGTAGAATTTGAGTTAATGTCTTGGTGCCAAGCTTAATATCTGTTACGCTGGCCGACAATTGATAATACAGTAGGTAGTGAGTGAGCTTGATGTTTTGATAGCTTCATTCTTCATACCAGTTTATCTCTTATTACTGGCTTAAGTGGTCGACTGAAATAAGGCAAGGGAGTTCGACCTTTTTATGTCCAAGGATCAAAGTTTCTCTCTCTTGTTGGCTCGCAATACTCTACCCACAACATTCAGATTTAATAAATATTAAAATATTCTTATTATATCATTCTTATACACTTACACTCACACTAAGGATTAGGATTTCTCATGAAGTATGTTTTCGTTGTTTTTCCCTATTTTTAGAGTTTTCATAGCAGTAGGTAGCACGATCTGTCTTGTCTATTAAGAGTTGTCATTTGCCAGTTGAAAATACATTTGTATAAAAATTGTAAAATTTTTTCTTCAAGCAAAAAGCAAAGACTGTTTAAAAAATAACATAAAATACGTAAATTAAATATGTATTCATTTTATTAGTTGATTATGTAAAATATATATCTGTATTTGTAATTGTTTTCTCTTTAAATAAATTTACATTTTTCATGAGGCAGCAGGTCACGGGTTAAAGACTCCTGGTCTAAGGAATCACTATTTATTGTGTCAGACTGTCATACTGAAGACAGGTCAATCGAGATTCAAATACCAGTCTTTTCTACTGAGGGTGGTATCCCACTGTTTGTCCATGCAAATGCCAGTAGATCATCTCTAAAATGCTTCTTCCCTCTTCCTACCCCATTAGAGTCATTCTCAGGCATGCGTATAACCTGAACAGGTAGTAAGATGGGTGATAACAAAACAAAAAACTTGTATTACTTGTAATAGTGTAAATAAGCATTGAACATGTGTAATACTAACTTTTCCTCCTGCCATTTTTGGATGCCCAATATAATGAGACCCGTTCTTTACCCTTTTTAGCCAATCAAAAGAATAAAGAGCACACACTGGGAGGGTCATACAATGACTCCAATTGCAATGTTAACAATAGTAAGTTGACCAACTTTCAGCCTCCAGAAAAACTATTCAAACGATATAGTAATAAAATTAATGTGGAGAAGTATGAAGGTCCATCTTTACCAGGCCATGCGGCCAACTTCCTCATTGAGAGCGGCAAGAAACTGGACGCTGATAGGTAAATAGAATCGGTTTCAAGTAGTATTTTATCCTATAGTTTAATGTATAGAAGTATATTTTTAAATTTACTATTGTCAAACTCACTCAAACCCCACCCTTTTAATTTACTACTTTGATAAAGATAACATATATCTAATAATTTCTCAGTAATACATATTTGGCTCCCTCTGAATATCAAACTTTTAATATATTTTTATCGCTCTCTTTTCATCAAACTTATAATACATTTTTATGTGCCCTCTAATCAAAGTTGTAATAAAATGTTGGGCCACTAAAAAATCAACCTTAGATTAATGAGCAGATGCTCAACTAACTGAGCTTAGCTACCGGACTTTTAATAATAATTATACTATAATTTGCTGATGTAGAACTAAGTACATCAAACGGGAATTCACTTTGAGGAAGTTAGTAACGAAACAATTTACATAAACCTCTGGCCGGATTTAAGGGGGGATGACTGTAGCTATCACCCGCCTCGGTGGCGTAGTTGGCTAACGCGCTTGTCGCATTGAGCTCGACTGCTGAGGACGGGGAGATCGAGGTTCGAATCTCGGTCGGGTGAACTGGGGGTGGTTTTTCCTAAATGGTTTTCCACTCTCCTTCTACGCAAATGCGGGTTCACTTCCTCTAATTCAACCTTCCCAATTACTAATCCATTAGTGTAATTAGTACTTAAAGCGTATAACCCGAACGGGTAGTAAGACGCGGTGCTAAATATTATTATTATTATTATTATTATTATTACTACTGTAGCTATCACCCAATGGCCTCCAAAAATATTGCAATAAAAAAAATGTTCTTAAAGAGCTACACTATTAGTTGCAGTCCTGGTTAAGATCTTAAAACAAAATATTCTTTTATATACATTTTTTAATATTTCTAACAACATACTTACTATCGGCCCGTGTGGCAAACTAATACTTCAGACTGAGATTTTCAAAATAAAAACAACACCCTTAAATCGCAGTGAATGTACTAGCTACATATGGAATAACCTTATTTATTGTGATGACAATATTTTCTTGTATGGATAATATATTTAACATTGAGCTCTTAACAGTTAATTTAGAAAAATAATAATGTTTAAATTTTGAAAAGAAAATTCTTTGGCTTATTGTTGGGGCCTTCAAAGTTATACATCTAACCTTTAATTTATTCCAAAACTCCATTATTGGAGCATGATTTATTTAAGAGGAAACTAAATTGATTGCTATTAGGATTTGTTTATGATGACACTTATCCTGAATTAAGAATATATACTTTAATACACGTGGGCCAATTCTTAGTACATGCAATTTTTTAAACCGAAATATAAAATCATATTTTTAATTTTATGGATTGTTCAGTGATTGTACCTTAACTTTAATACCTTGAACATTACTGTGATATTTGTAATCCATGACATGCTAAAACATATGTTGATGATCATTGTGTTTGGGAGCAGTGAACTAGGAAGTTGTGTTTAAATGTAATGATTTATTGATATCATGTAAAATAAATAGTATAGCAGACTATGCTAAGAGAACCTATAAAACTAAACTAATTTAGAAACATTACATTTTATGTACGGAACCAATGAAGGAATTAGTTTCTTAGTTACATTGTAGTTAAATAAAAAAAAATGTATTAAAGGTTTTAATATGCAATTTTATTAGGCTATTCAGTTATTAGTGGAGATCTTTAACCACTACACTGCAATAATGTATTATCATCATCATCATCATCATTATCAGTATTATTAGCATTATAATCATTATTATATGAAAGAGTAACATCATGAACATGGTGGCTACTAGATAACGAAAAAGTTTTCAACATTTTGGTCATAAAGTCACGAAAATATTTTTGTTAGAATTTTCCATGCTTCATAACAAATTGAACGTGTTGAATGTTGAGTCACTCACTACCCATGATGCAATACACTAGCCGCAAGTTGCCTGATTGTTTGTACCATGATACCAAGGATATTCAACATAAAACTGATTTATGAAATTTTGAATATAACACAACATTTAGATGTCCACTTACTTTAACAATACTTTTAGCATATAGCCCGAACGGGTAGTAAGAAACAGTACTAAAAATAAAATATAAACCTTTTCCTTTTATTAATTTTTTATTACTTCAGCATATAAAGCAGTGGTTCCCAACCTTTTTAAGCTGACACCCCCCTTGGTAGATAATCAAATCCCCACCCCCTCATTTTTTAGAATATTTTTACAAGGAATTCTTTTAGTGCTTTCTAGTCACTTCTTTATTTTATACACAAATCAATGTAGTAAAACTTAACAGGAAAATAGTAGAATAAAATGTTTAAAGATCATTGTGATTGTTGGCACTGTTTAGTTTTAATTATCTCTTGAATATTGGGTTTGATGTTTGACAGAACACACCACAAATCACTTTCCACTTGATGGCGCTGTTAAGTTTATATGTGAGTCAGATTGAAGATTCGGTGATATTGCACATGGCCACAATGATAGCTTAGGGCAGCATTTATAAAAAAAACTGTGCTCTGCAGAGTCCTTGGGCTTTGACAATTATCTTAGGCTTTGTGAGGCAATATTATAATATTATTGGTTTTTCACAATATAAAATAGCACCACTATTTAGGATTGGCAATTTTTTTCAAATATGAGTAAAGCTAATTTGCCCGAGGTGCATCCAGAACATGTGAGATTTTCTGACTCCTGTATACTCTTCTGCTTATAAAAGTTAACTGTCTTTGTTGAATGTTCTTAATATTAGCGTAAAAAATGCTGAGAGAGCTCCAGCCTGTCTTTTTCAGATGCAAGTGCTCCTTTTCTGTAAAAAGTTTTGGAATCTCTGGCTTAGGGAGAGCGTGGAGGAGAATTTTGTGTGTGTGTGTGTGTGTGGGGGGGGGGATCAGAGGCTTGCGAGCTTGAAAATAAACATGTGAATGCACACTTTTGGCTGGTCACTGAATTATTACAACTGGTACGCAGTGTTGCCAATACCACAAGAAATAATTGTCTTAATTTCTTTGGAAAAGTGATATAAGTATAAACATCTTTGATTTTTAAATGGTTTTAAACGTTATTTCCGAATTGTTCTATGCCCACAGGTTGGGAACTACTGATCTAAAATAACCCTGAAATCTATTGTTTTACAGTATGCAAATTTTTACAAAGTTAGAAGTTAGTTTGCTGTTTACAGACTTTTTTTTAGCATTGATCAAAATTGCAAACACTATTGAATCATTTGAGTACATTTAGTCTAACTAAATACCAAAATTAAAGTTCTAGCGGCCGGGGTTCAATCCTCGGTCCCGGCAAAGATTTATCTGATTACCAAACCCCTCCTTCACCTCTGACAAGACATCTTGTGAATGTGGGGAATGCCAGGCCTCCACCGTGGTTCGGATTCCACGTTAAACTGTAGGTCCTCCATTTCATCTCACAATCACCCTACCATTACACATTAGCGTAAGTGCGTATAACCCGAATGGGTAGTAAGACGCGGGTCTAATAATAATAATAATAATAATAAATTAAAGTTATGAAATCACATAACAAGGAATTTTGAAAGCTGTTACAAATTTCTAAGCACAACACAATAATTAATTTAAGTTTTACTGACATTGTCATTTATGGCATATGCCTGGGAAATATTTTGGCCATAGAAATATGAAAAATACTATTAACAATTCATTTTAACAGGTTTCCTCAAGTCATAAATCCTTAAAGATTTTTGTTGGTCAAGAAATATTTTACAAATACTGCCAAAGTTTTGTGGAAGAACTATTCAAACTAAAAATACTCAGTGCCTATATAATCAAGACCTACTTCTCTAATAATGCTGACAACATTCTTTAATGGCTAGTTTGTGTTTTGGTTCCTAGTTTGATTCAACGTAAGAATGGGCATATTGTTGTCAAGCAATAATAATTTCCTTTTCTTTTTTCAGCACCTTGTCTTACTACCTGTTTGAGCTATAGGTATATGTATTAATTACTGTAATATTTTAGGGGAAAGGATAATTGAATTTAAAGGCAGTCTATCCACACTTTCTTGCAGGGAGAGGGGGGAAAACCATTTAAGAAAAACTAAGCGAGAGTGACACCTTAGACCATGGGGCCATTGATGCGGGTAATTAATTGCCTATAACCTGAACAGGTAGTAAAATATGGTTCTAAAAAAATCCTATTTGCTCTGGTGAAATAATACAAATACCAAATATCTTCACGCTCATATAATATTTTACACGATACAATTTATTTTAGTTACTAAATAAAAATAAATATTTAGGTATTATATTATTAAAATAATACAAAAAAATCTTTTCACTTTCCCATTTGTGTCTAGATAGAGATTTTAGCAATGGCATTTTTATCACATTTAGATTTGTGTGGACAAAATAATGTGAAGGCCTATTATTATAAAAACACCTATTTATGAAATTTAATATTTATCCCAAACAGCCATATAACATAAATAATAAAGATAGACTAAGAATATTGTTTTAGTTTGAAAAAGGATGTTCAAAAACCAATTTTTATGTCACAATGGTTTCCTTGGGGTATAAGGAGGGCTACAGATAAAAATAAATCTAAAGGATTTCTACCAAATATTCATCAATAGCTAGTTTGGACATTTCTTTTAATTTTGGAACACAGATTCATGTGTTGCATATAATTGAAAAAGAATCCACAACTACTTGGCTTTTAATCGTACATGATTAAGGCCTAAATATTATAATATTTGGCACAGAGTATGTGCTACTAACAAATAATTCTCAAATATAATTGGGTCCTCTTTGTCTTGGAGTTATTTTTCCAAAATACTTTCTGTTTCTGAAACAATACTTTTAAAACATGATTTTGGGTTTTAATTCAGATTTCGCACAAAGGACAAACACGATCGTGCTACAGCTGAACAGGTGATGGACCCACGTACAAGAATGATTTTGTTTAAGCTGCTCAATAGAGGAACAATTGCAAGTATAAATGGCTGTATATCTACGGGAAAAGAGGCGAACGTTTATCATGCAACTTCCAAGTCTGGTGAAGACAGAGCTATTAAGATTTACAAGACATCCATTCTTATTTTTAAAGACAGGGATAAATATGTCAGTGGAGAATTCAGGCAAGTACATAATAACATGAAGATATGTAGTAAAAAGTGCTAATTTAGACCTCACTAAATTAGAGTTTTCACCAGTTTAAATTTAATATGTACTTTAAGCTTTAATACACATTATATTACATTTATTAAAACATGATTAAATTAGTTGCAAGGTTTTAGTGGCCTTAATTAGCTAAATAAACTCACTAATATTGACTTATGGAGAGCAAGAATAATTATTTTAAAATTAGTTAAAATGATATATTTCACATGGTTAAATAAAGAATAGTTTATCATTATTTGAAATAAAACAGACTACATTATCAAGAAAGTTAAAATATTAATTCTTAATATTTCCATGTCAAAGCATAAGTTTCTGTCTTACATTTGGCCATGACTTTATACAAACTTGCAAGCACACAAATCCAGTGTCAAGCAGAGATAGTAAACTAGAAGATATTTATCATCCAGTGTCAAGCAGAAATAGTAGACCAGCAGCTATTTACTATCCAGTGTCAAGCAGAGATAGACTAGCAGCTTTTTACTATCCATTGTCAAGCAGAGATAGACTATCAGCTATTTACTATCCAGTGTCAAGCAGAGATAGTAAACTAGCAGATATTTACCATCCAGTGTCAAGCAGAAATAGTAGACTAGCAGCTATTTACCATCCAGTGTCAAGCAGAGATAGACTATCAGCTACTTACTATCCAGTGTCAAGCAGAGATAGACTAGCAGCTTTATACTATCCATTGTCAAGCAGAGATAAACTATCAGCTATTTACCATCCAGTGTCAAGCAGAGATAGTAGACTAGAAGATATTTACCATCCAGTGTCAAGCAGAAATAGTAGACTAGCAGCTATTTATTATTCAGTGTCAAGCAGAAATAGTAGACTAGCAGCTATTTACTATCCAGTGTCAAGCAGAAATAGTAAACTAGCAGATATTTACCATCCAGTGTCAAGCAGAAATAGTAGGCTAGCAGCTATTTACTATCCAGTGTCAAGCAGAGATAGATTGGCAGCTATTTACTATCCAGTGTCAAGCAGAAAGAGTAGACTAGCAGCTATTTACTATCCAGTGTCAAGCAGAGATAGACTGGCAGCTATTTACTATCCAGTGTCAAGCAGAGATAGACTAGCAGCTTTATACTATCCATTGTCAAACAGAGATAGTAGACTAGCAGATATTTACCATCCAGTGTCAAGCAGAAATAGTAGACTAGCAGATATTTACCATCCAGTGTCAAGCAGAGATAGACTGGCAGCTTTTTACTATCCATTGTCAAGCAGAGATAGACTATCAGCTATTTATTATCCATTGTTAAGCAGAGATATACTAGCAGCTACTTACTATCCTTTATCAAGCAGAGCTAGGCTATCAGCTCTTTACTATCCAGTGTCAAGCAAAGATAGATTGGCAGCTATTTACTATCCAGTGTCAAGCATAGATAGACTATCAGCTATTTACTATCCAGTGTCAAGCAGAGATAGACTGGCAGCTTTTTACTATCCATTGTCAAGCAGAGATAGGCTATCAGCTCTTTACTATCCAGTGTCAAGCAAAGATAGATTGGCAGATATTTACCATCCAGTGTCAAGCATAAATAGTAGACTAGCAGCTATTTACCATCCAGTGTCAAGCAGAAATAGTAGACCAACAGCTATTTACTATCCAGTGTCAAGCAGAGATAGACTGGCAGCTATTTACTATCCAGTGTCAAGCAGAGATAGACTATCAGCTATTTACTATCCAGTGTCAATCAGAGATAGACTGGCAGCTTTTTACTATCCAGTGTCAAGCAGAAAGAGTAGACTATCAGCTATTTACTATCCAGTGTCAATCAGAGATAGACTAGCAGCTATTTACCATCCAGTGTCAAGCAGAAATAGTAGACCAACAGCTTTTTACTATCCAGTGTCAAGTAGAGCTAGACTAGCAGCTATTTACTATCCAGTGTCAAGCAGAGCTAGACTAGCAGCTATTTACTATCCAGTGTCAAGTAGAGCTAGACTAGCAGCTATTTACTATCCATTGTCAAACAGAGCTAGACTAGCAGCTATTTACTATCCAGTGTCAAGTAGAGCTAGACTAGCAGCTATTTACTATCCAATTTCAAGCAGAGATAGACTAGTAGCTATTCATTTCTCATCTTTTGTGTTCATCTTCAACAGTTTATCAAATTTACTACTAGATCGCAACACTCTTATAGTTTAAATACATTGTTTTTTGAGTTATATTTTCACTTTGAAATGTAATAGAGCACACTATTAAATAACTAAAGTATTTCTGTTTTGGAAAAAAGTCTGCCAATTATATGAAAATATTATTAAAAAATATGATAATGACATTGATTCCATATGTATAAGTAACATATTACTAATTTCATCTTATTGTAGGCTAGCTGAATGAACGAAATTACTGTACCAAACCTATTATTTATTGTGTGTGAATTGATAGGAAATAGTAAGGTGGTAAGAAAATTAAACACAGTTTTATCATAATAAATCTACTTGAAAACAAACTCTTCTTTCAAAAATTTCCCTTAAAAAGTACCACGTACATTGCATTAAGTCCAGATTGGTTATTTGTAAACATAAATATAAACAGAATGTTCTATAACTGGTCTTGTATCGGTTATTTCTTATTAGTCCTTTTAAATATATATAAATTAACCTATTGCATTTAACATAATTTTGGAACCAACCATTTGTAATTTTAAATTCAAATCCTGTAAGGATTGCTTGGGTTAATAGTTTATTGTAAAACAACAGCTCAGCAGTTTTCTAGGATATGTTGCTGACACGAGACAAATTCCTAGAATGCACTAGATTTAGACTGCTTTGTTTGTGGCATTATATTAAAAGGGTTTTGTATGCTTACAAATATTAAACTAAACTGTTAATATGAGAGCTCTTGACAAATCTATAAATGAGATAACACAACCTTTCAAAAGTTTCTTAAAACATGTTACTCCTTACAGGTTTCGTCGCGGATACTGCAGACACAACCCTCGTAAAATGGTGCGGACATGGGCGGAGAAAGAAATGAGGAACTTAGTGCGAATGTTTACAGCTGGTATGTCAGTTCCAGAACCCATCCTGTTGCGTAGCCATGTTCTTCTCATGGACTTTATTGGCAAGGATGGTTGGCCAGCCCCAAAGTTGAAAGTAGGAAGCTTCTTATACTGCAGACTGCTTTTTAATTCAAGCATTCTTATAAATTAAACTTATTAACCCTCAAGTTATATTTAACACGAGCAGGCGTTATACACCGGTCATTTTTTCAGTGGTCAATTGATATTTGTTGAATGAAATAATGTTTTCTGAATGTTTTATTTTTATTAGTAGATTACGGATTAAATGCACTAAAAACTAACAAAATATGCATGCAATTACGCGCTTAAAACTGAAGAAATAAGCAAGAAAGATGGGAAAATATACACAGGCTTGATCACATTTAAAATGATAATTGCAACAATGGCTTATTGATTGTGGTTTTTATTACAATTGACAACTGGATATTTCTCAAGATTTTAGGGAGGGAATAGCTTCCAGCTATTGCTTAAAATTCTTTTTTTCATAGAGATCAAAACTTTCCCGTAAATTTTGACCAGGAAAACTTTCTGCAGGGGTGGCTTGCAGTTTACTAAGCAGGGACAGAAGTTGAATTGTTTGAGTGAACATCTAGATCCTATTACATGTATACATACAGATCAAATAAGGTGTTCGAGGATGAATGGTTAAAGGGGTAAGGGGTTTGGTCAGAAGGAGGTGAGTGGGGGGAGAGGCAAGTTGTTTGCAAATATACTTAGGCCAGCCTTTAAATTATTTATTTATTTCCTACTGAGTACCAGGAGAAGATGATAATAATAATATTAGCATCGTGTCTTACTACCCGTTCGGGTTATACGCTTTAAGTACTAATTACGCTAATGGATTAGGAATGGGGAAGGTTGAATTAGAGAAAGTGAACCCGCATTTGCGTGGAGGGAGAGTGGGAGACCATTTAGGAAAAACCACCCCCAGTTCACCCGACCGAGATTCGAACCTTGATCTCCCCGTCCTCAGCAGTCGAGCTCAACACGACAAGCGCGTTAGCTAACTACGCCACCGAGGCGGATCAGGAGAAGATGGATTCTTTAAGTTTTTTATTATAATATTGAAGTATTAACATATCTGACCCACTTTAGTGACACACTCAACCACCAAGTGCTGTGGTTAGGACGTGAATTCAAGGAGATAACTGAAATCCCTGTTATTGCTTTATTGTAACTCATGTGATGTGTTTGTTATTAATGGGCTCAGGCCCCATGGCTTCTTTGGTGCTGACTGACAGCTCACAAATGACAGCTAAAAGCTTTGAAAAGTCACCAGACCAAATTATGTATTCTTACGCCGAACCATATGATCTGCAAAAACATGTGTTTAGCAGCTGTCACTTCTGACAATCAAAATTTAGGTATATACCTAAATGTTGACTGTCGGAAGCAGCTCTGAGCTGTCAGTCGGCACCAAAGAAGCCACAGAGTTAATGTAGCTCAAGTGAAAACAAAATTTCAAGAACTCTCTCTCTCTCTCTCTATATATATATATATATATATATATATATATATATACACAAGTTTCTTGTATGAGTTTTATAATTGTTGTAGAGTTTATTGTTTAGGATGTGGATTTGTCAACTTCCAAGGCTTGCAAGTTGTACAGAGACACTATCATGATGATGTGGACAATGTATAACAAGTGTAAATTAGTCCATGCTGATCTTAGTGAGTTCAACATGCTGTAAGTACCAAATACATGCACACTTTTGCTTTCATATAAAAACCTATTTCAAACACACTTAATGTCTAAAACTTATAAATATTGAAATAAATATCATGGAATAATAGTAATAATATATAATAATATATAATAGATAAATATGTAATAATGGGCTCGAATGAAAATATACATAATAACATTGAGTGCCAGACTTAACAAAGTCAAAATAAATTTAGATGAGCACGAATCTATAACCTTGAGTCCACCGGGTAGCTATATAAATATTTGTCTTACCTCTGGGAACCTCCTTGAAAAGCTGGGAATTCTTGACCAGACGGTGTCACCACCATCTTGGATAAATATATGTTTTTGTATCTGTATTTGCCTAAGTAATAATATTAGCCATAAACAATAGTAACAAATTTACTATAAGAGTTAGCTGTGAATTGTGAGGTCAACAATGAATAAAACCAATGAAACAAGATATAGGGCATGCTAATAAAATTGTGTGTTTTTTAATTTTCAAATCAAAATAAAATAATCCTCCCTTAGATCACACCTCCAATATAACACTAAATTTACAATATAGCCACTTGGCCTTAGAATAGCTAAGTTAATGAAATAACTTTGATCAACAATCTTCTAAGAACTTAAAAATTTACAATTTTAAATTAATTTAAATTAAAATAAAATTTGAAAGATAAAAAAAAAAAATTAAAACGAAAAGGATGTCCTTTCCCTTATGGTAGGTCCAACAATAGTTGAATTTAACATAATTAAATCAAAATGTTAATTTTGTTGAAATTTATATTTCTGCTGAAAAAGAATGTGTTCTTATACTTAAAAGTCATATTTATCGAGTCTGTAGATGTAGGATGCATCTGATGGATTTCGATGAAATTCGGAAATCTTGGCGTCGGTTTGATGCAAATTATAAGAAAACCTATACCTGCCAATTAATTTTGAAATATATTGAAAACTTAGTGGAATTTCGGCAAACCAATTTGCCCAGGCCGGAAACCGAACCTGGGGCCTTCCATTTTGAAGTTCCACACTTGATGATGGTTATAATAGACCATTTAAAATTCAGGTCCTCACAGACAAAAAAATCCACTTAACTTTTCTACCTTTCAAGCCAACATGGAGTCTTCTTTCTAGGTTACACGCTCTTACACATTCAAAAATAATTCCAAAATAAGCACAGACAAAACATTGAGTTGGAGGAAAAATAGGTTTGTCATAGACTTAATAAACAAAAATAGAACAAAGAGAATTAATTAGAATGGCGTAAAATGAAAATAAAATGGTGAAAAATTAAAAGTCAGTAAAATAAAACACAAATTCCAAAATAGAATACAAAATATACAAAGAGTAATTACATTTAAAAGATGCAGTGAAAACCTGTGTCAGTTTATTGAACTATCCCCATAGCTTCCAACCATAGTTGTGCATGTCTTGTCACTAGGTTACACTAGCTTACGTTTGCTTGTCATAATTGATTCTTATTGCCGCAAATAGTTGATATACGGTGAAAAAATGGCCTTGCCCAAGGGCAATGTTTATATTTTTTCTTGGAAAACTTTATACGTGTACAGGTAAATATAACTCTTACGACTGTTGATATATATTAGCTGTGTTTTGAAGAGTTAGTTACATAATCTGAACTAATCGTGGCTCTACAAAATAAAGTATTTTGAAGTTCTATCATAACATAACAATATCCACATCTCTTGTAGGTTGAAAATGCAAACTGTTCATGTACTTAAATACGGCTTAAAAACCAGTTCCTTGTTACATTATCTATTGAAGTCACTACTCCATTACTACTATTGCATCAGTACTGTTTTTCTGTCTGATCACAACCAAAATTTACTAAGAAAGAGTTGGTAGGAGCAGATAACAGCAAGTGTGTAGGTGAGAGGAGAAGAATAGACAAGATTAATGGAAGACTTGATAGTGGAAGGACAGAGGGAGGTGGTAGCATTTTACTAAAACCGACCCGGCTACTGACTTGAAACGGATGATGATGATGATGATGGTGATATTTAATGGAAAAAGAAGCCAAACTTACAGGATAGTTGTCCTTAACCAACATTTTAGAATGTATCTCCCATTTTATTTAGTGTTTTATTTTGTGTTCCTTCCGATAGAAAAGGAAATTTCTTGAAATTTAAAATTACATGTAACTGTGTGGGGAACAATCAGGGGGGCAAAACTGAGAATTATTCTTGAATTTGCGTATAACCCGAACGGGTAGTAAGACGCGGTGCTAATAATAATAATTCTTGAATTTTGTGCATTGGAAAAATAAAAAAAAAATAATGGAAAGATGCTTGAATTTTGCCATTTTATTGGAATTTGAAGGCAAGGACAACTTCAAATAGCTTTTAGAATAACTTTTAGGGGTACACAAATTTTAAATATGTTTCAATGGAAGAGCACTTCAAATATATTCTAGAAAGATTTAGTTTTCAAAACATATATTCATAAGGACCATTTTAAATATCTTCTATTGTATATCCAAATTCCAAAAGGTTTTGTGGGAGGATCACTCCAAATATTGTAGAGCCGTTTCCAGATGCAGACTTCTCACCAGACCTGGGGGACAATTATTAATGCAACCTTTTCTAACAAACCCCCCTTTCCCCAAATAAAGTTCGCCACCACTGGATGTAGATGTAGCATATTTGTATGCATACTACTGTTTAATTTGCTTATTTTGTTTGTGGCTGAGCACATATTCCAAGTAAAATATTTCTTTCTGATCCAAACCTTAAAATAGTTTTATGACTGATGAGGATTCCGTCGTTGTACCCTGAGTTATTTTATTTAGGGAGAAGGGAAGGTCCTATCTGTAGTTGCTCGTGATGAAATATCTCGACAAGAGATGATAGGGATTTTTTTTTTAAACCAAGACCCATATTAATTAATTTAAAGTGTTTTTAATACATATTTGAGGTTGTAGGCGGTATGAATTGTGTGGGACTCCATTAGTCTACAAACCTTAGACATTCAGTAGAAATACTTACTAACAATATTTGAGGCACTAAAATTTGGTGGTGTATTCAGAACAACTTTTATCAAACATTTCAACCCAACTATTTGTTCAGGTTGACTCCTTTCCTCATAACATACATTTTTGATTCTTACACTGCTTTAATATAGTTATAATTCATTGGGCATTATTTGATTTCTGTAAGTAATGCTTTCTCTTGTTCATGCAGGTATCATAACAGTCAAATCTATATAATCGATGTGTCTCAATCTGTGGAGCACGATCATCCTCATGCTCTAGAATTTCTCAGGAAGGACTGCACAAACATTACAGGTAGGCTGCTTTCTGTAAGTTTAGACAGGGGATTTAACAGAATATAATATTAATGAATCAGATAGCCGAAGCTATCATCTATGCATTTTAGTGAGGATAGCACCTTTTAGATATCATATCCTGAAAATTGAAAAATGACACCTGGACACGGGAATCGAACCCGGGCGTACTAAGCCGAAGGTCCCGGGTTCGATTCCCGTGTCCAGGTGTCATTTTTCAATTTTCAGGATAGAATATAATATGTTGTATAGCTAAAATACAACTAAGTGATTTTTGGAATATAGCCTATTTTATCTAAAATATTTTTAGAGTATGTTGCTGTTAAATTTTACCATACCCGCTGTTTTAAGCCTCTTCGGTGGCCACATCTTATTGATGTATCTCTCCCGTGATGGACTGAATTGCCGATGACAGGAAGAGGTTCACATACCGGTCGGATGTACTGAGGGTGATTTCCCATTCCCCCCTCAATGCAATAGTGGGTACATTTACTCTAAAATTATATCTACTTCATCCCTTATCTTAATTAGGGTACACGTTTAATTCGGATGGATACTAAGATGATGTGGGGAAAAAATAGGTGTGTGTGTGCGCATACACCTTTTATAATTGGGTATATAACAAATATTATCAAATCAATAAATACATTATTTTGATCTGTTAGCAATTTATTTACATTTCTATTAATGTATATTTAAATAGTTGATACAATATATTCCAGGAATAAAAATGTGCACAAAGTGTAACATAATAATGGAGACCATTAATCTGGAGGACATGTGAAAGTAACTGAACTCCAATATCATTAGTTATTCGCGTGTGCAACTCTACTGACCCAATGGATATCGAGTGTTCATTGAAGTCAGTTTACAGTAGTTATCACTGTGTCTGCAGAAATTAAATATGATTAGTACTTTGAGCAATCATTACCAGAACCTACAAACTTACCAATCAATTCTTTTAATAGTTTGATTCACTTGTCGAGATATGGAGTTAAAAAATAGGGTATCAAGGAATTATGGGCTTGATTCTTTATATTCTTTGGGATACAACCTTTATTCATATAGAACCGTATGGTTCATAGTACTCAAAAAGTTATTTTTTGATTTTTTGCATGTATTTGTTTTACTATTTTAAGTATATTACAATTTCATTGATAACTCAGAACACGTAATTGAAACTAGAAATGCTATTGATCTGGAAGTAATTGGGATTAATTCATTTATTTGTTGTTTCTAGAATTCTTCAAACGTAAGGAAGTTGCGACGATGACTATAAAGGAGTTATTTGACTTCATCACCGACCCAACCATAAGAGAGATTAATATTGAAGAATATCTGGACAAAGTGTCAGAGCGAGCAGCAGCTAGGACAATAGAAGTAACGTCAGAGGAGTATACAGCTCAAGAGCAGATAGATGAGGAGGTGTTCAAGAATGCATTCATACCCAAGAGATTGGCGGAGGTAGGTTTCTTCTGCTTGTCCTTGCATCTATGAAATATTCACCATTTTCTTACAACTTTAATGTTTTCAGTTACAGTAATATTCAAATAATATTTTTGATTATGGAAAAGGCTTTATATTTCTATGCTTTGAACTAGGCTTAATTGTTTACAAAAACTACTATCATAAATTGAGTTAATATTCAATTTCATATTACGACACATTTTTTCCACCCACAGGTTGTCGACATAGAGAGAGACATCAGAAATGTGAAGTCGGGAAAAGAGAAAGAACTGGTGTACAAGACAATCACAGGGTTAAAGGGAGACTTATCAGGTCCACAGACCAAGCCAGAGATTCTGGAGAAGACCACTAGCTCAGGAGGAGAAGAAGAAGAAGAAGAGGACAGTTCTGAGAGGGAGAACAGTAGTGAAGATGACAGTAAGTTTGTCAATAGCTCTCGGCCGAGAGATGAGTCACCAGACAGCAAGAAGGTAACCATTTGTTTTGTATTTGATGTAAATAATTACTTAAACTATGTTGTTTTTTCACTACATTCGAGTTGTACATACAAATTAATTATGCTAATAGAATAGGGGTAAGGAAGTATAATTAAAGAGCAAATTTACTCTCATTTATGTGCAGAGAGTAGGGAACTATTTAAAAAAACATCCTCAGTACACCTGACCAAGATTCAAACCCCGATCTTACTTTCATCGGCAGTCCACTCGCTAAAGTCGCCTTAGACCAGGCATTTAAAACTCGTTTGAGTATAACATTGAACATTAAAAATACTGAGAGAGACACATTTAAAATAAATTATGAATCGTTAGTATCTTAAGTAAACATAATTTCAACTTAATATTTTATTACAATAAGAAAAGAGTAGGCCCCTTAAAAGTACAATAAAATTAACTAAGGGTGGACGGGTTCCTGAATGCTCGAGAAAATGTCTGGACTTTAGTCATTCCTGAAAGTCAACGGCAATATTCGGCTGGCGAAACAATGTGCTTATTGTTCCAATAGGTATTTCTGACTAATCATTGTTAATCTCTTTTGTAAACGTACTTTGCTCTCTAGCATACTTAGTGGAGAAAGGAGTTATTTTAATGTTTGTAGCGAGAGAAACAAATTGTGAAGCGCTTGACTCACTGTGCTCTGGCTAGAAACAAGTTGTGAAGCGCTTGACTCACTGTGCTCTGGCTAGAAACAAGTTGTGAAAGCGCTTGACTCACTGTGCTCTGGCTAGAAACAATTATTTGTTAGGTTCAGCAAGCGAGAGAGCTTGAAATATTTAGAGAAGGATAGATATATTCTACTATGATTTTAAGTATAGATAAGTTTTAAGGGTAACAAACTTAGAGAACAGCTAAGGTGTAGGTGACCTGGTGGTCTAGGGGTAAGGTGTCAGACTTCTGTGCTGGCGGCCGGGGTTCAATCCTCGGTCCCGGCACAGATTTATCTGATTGCCAAACCCTTCCTTCACCTCCGACAAGACATCTTGTGAATGTGGGGAATGCCAAGCCTCCACCGTGGTTCGGATTCCACGTTAAACTGTAGGTCCTTCATTTCATCTCACAATCACCCTACCATTACACATTAGCGTAAGTGCGTATAACCCGAATGGGTAGTAAGATGCGGTGCTAATAATAATAATAATAATAATAATAATAATAATAATAATAATAACAGCTAATGTGTATCAAACCCAGAGGACATTTAAGGTGTTTAAAACATAGAGAACCTTTAAGAAGTGTTAGACTAGTGAATCTATAAGAGACTGTGTTAAACTATAGAATGAACCATTAAGATGTATTAAAATAGATAACTTTTAAGGGGCATCAAATCTAGAGAACATTTAAGACGGTTAAAAAATTAGTTTTTTTTTCTTTTTTGCTCTTCTTCAATATTTAAATATACATACATAGCTAACCATACCGTCCCCTTACAGGGTAGGCAAAAAACTGTGCATGTAGCTCAAAAACAACTATTCCGTACTTAATTCATCCTCACTAAATTTTTCAACACTTCCCTATCCTTGCTTACTCACTTCGTTTCAACAACATCCATACATCAAGACATACATGCTCTTTTATTCTTAAACCTATTAATGTTTCTCTTTTTCATACATTCGTCTAAAACAATTAGCCACATCTTACATGGCCTACTCCTTCCTTTCCATTCACAAACTCTACCTTCATATATTTTCTTTGTCACTTGATCCAGACTCATCCTCCCAACATGCCCAAACCAACATAAGACACTTCTTTCACATTGACCTGTTGGATTCACTTTGAAACCGCACTCCTTCAGCACCCATTCATTACTGACTGTCTATACAGGTTTTATGACATATATTTGCTAAATATCTCATTCCAACTGCATTCACCTTGCTCTTGTGTTTCTCGTGACAAACCCACACTTCACATCCATAAAACCCTCTCATTTTCCATACAATGGTTAAAAACACTTTTCAATCAAGATAATATGTTTAAAAATGAGGTGGCCCAATGTCTAAATAATTATATAGTAAAGGAAATTGATAAAACTAAATAAAAAGGAAAAATAAACTAATAAGAGTAAATTTGATGAAGAAAGCCCACCAGGGAAAAAGAAAAAATGTGGGAAGAATCTAATGCACAAAGGTGACATCTTCTTCCTTTCTTCTGTCTTCAATAGTAGAAATAGTCACACATTTAAACACAAATAGAATAATATTTCGGCATTGTTGCCTTTATCAAACACAAAGAAGAAAAAGAGAGTACAGATAACACAAACACTGGATTACTCCATTTTGAATTTAAAGAAAGACTGTTAGAAACACATTGTGCCAACAGTTTTTGGTAGTAAAAATAAATTTCTTGGCTATGGTTAGTATTTATATAGACCTATTTAAAAAAGAATAATAGTAATAATAATAATAATAATTTGAAAAATGTTAATCTTATAGATAGAAAGAGAGAAACTATCTTATGTTGAGGCCTGGTGGTAATCCATTGTTGGGCCATTTCCCACTGTCTGTTGGGAAATGCTCTTAATATTTTGGTGGTGTAGCAGGTTTGAAAGTCCTGGTTGTGGGTACTAGCATGAATGGGTACAGACTTGTCGGGATCTTTGTGGTTTGTGTCAAAACTTTGACTGTTCATTCGCTGCCTGAGAGAACCTGTGGTAAGGCCTATATATTCTGCATCACATGATCTAAACTTTAGTTGATATATCAAGTTATTTGTTTTGCAATTGTAATAACCAGGGATTTTGTATTCCAATTTGGTTATTTTGCTGTTGAAGGATGTAGCTGGTAGCTGGATTCCACAGGTGCTGCAACTACTGCTACCACAGGGGTATGAACCTTTGGTAGTCGGTTTTTCTTCTCGGATTCTCTTGGGGTCAGGAAGTTTGGGATGGACTAGAATATTCTAGAGATTGTATGGCCATTTGAAAGTGACTCTTGGGGGTGAACTAAGAAGGTTTTGACAAAGTCTGCGTGAAACTGGTTAGGATAGTAACCACATTTAAGGATGGTGTCGAAACGTTGTGGAACAGGATGGTATTGTATTGTGAGAGGGATGTCCTCAGTTTTTTTTTGAAGGGTCATTCTCATCCCTGGAGAATGCTCTGGGGATTTGATTGTCTATTAAAAGCTGTGGAGATTTGTTTACAATATTCAGTTAAATTATCAGGTTTTGAACATATCTGTTTGGCTCGGGTGGCAAGACTGAATGGTAGAGACCTTTGTACACAGGGGTATGAACCTTTGGTAGTCGGTTTTTCTTCTCGGATTCTCTTGGGGTCAGGAAGTTTGGGATGGACTAGAATATTCTAGAGATTGTATGGCCATTTGAAAGTGACTCTTGGGGGTGAACTAAGAAGGTTTTGACAAAGTCTGCGTGAAACTGGTTAGGATAGTAACCACATTTAAGGATGGTGTCGAAACGTTGTGGAACAGGATGGTATTGTATTGTGAGAGGGATGTCCTCAGTTTTTTTTTGAAGGGTCATTCTCATCCCTGGAGAATGCTCTGGGGATTTGATTGTCTATTAAAAGCTGTGGAGATTTGTTTACAATATTCAGTTAAATTATCAGGTTTTGAACATATCTGTTTGGCTCGGGTGGCAAGACTGAATGGTAGAGACCTTTGTGTGTATGAAGGATGGCTGCTGTGGTAGTGGAAGTATTGTTGGTGATTGGTGGGTTTTATACGTACATTGGTGCGAATTATGTTGTTTTCAAGGAACAGATTCACATCAAGAAAGGTAAGACTATTCTGTGATTTATTGTGGGTGAAGTTTAAGGGGTTGCAATTGTTGAGATTATCTAGAAAGATTTCCAAGGATCCTTCAGAATGAGGTCAGATCATGAAAATGGTGATGTAGCAAAGCCATAGATAGGGTTTGATGGGCTGAGAATGTATAAAGTGTTCTAGTAGTCCCTTGTAAAGATTTGCATATAAAAGAGCCATTCGTGTACCCATAGCTGTGCCCTTTATCTGTAGGTAGTGTTTGTCTAGAAAATGAAAGTTGTTAAATTGAAGGATCATCCTAGCCAGCTCGACCAGAAAAGAAGTGGTAGGTTTGGACTCATGAGTTCTGTGCTCTAAGAAATGCTCCATTGCTGACATTCCATGTTGAGTGCTGTGACATCAATAGTGACCAGAAAACAGAAAGCACTAAAAAAACAACATTGATATCATCATCCTATCAGCTGACAAAGGCTTCACCAGTCATCTTAAATCGTATCGACTACATCACAAAGTCAGCTATCCAACCACTCCATCTACTGACCACTCACAGAAGACCCAACTGAAGATCACAACATACAGATTAAAGAGTTCCCGCAACGTGAAGATCCCCAACAGAATTCAACCTCTCTTTCCACAAAAACCTCCGCCTTATCGTCCGATTGTATCTGGTTGCGGCTCTCCAACTGAGAGAATTTCATTTCTGGTTGATTCACACCTACAACCCTTTGTAAAACAACTTTCCTCATTCATACAGGATACAAAACACTTAAGACAAAATTCACAAAAGCCTGTACCCATTCATTCTGGTACCCACAACCAGGACTTTCAAACCTGCTACACCACAAAAATATTAAGAGCATTTCCCAAACAGTTCAACAGTTCTCAACTTAGACAGTGGGAACTGGCCCACCAATGGATTACCAAATCAAGATTACCACCAGGCCTCAACATAAGATAGTTTCTCTCTTTCTTTATATAAGATTAACATTTTTCAAATTGTTATTATTATAACTATTTTTTTTTAAATAGGTTTATATAAATACTAACCATAGCCAAGAAATGTATCTTTACTCCCAAAAACAGTTGGCACAATGTGTTTCTAACAGTTTTTCTTTAAATCCAAAATGGAGTAATCCAGTGTTTGTGTTATCTGTACTCTCTTCTTTCTTCTTTGTGTTTGATAAAGGCAACAATGCCGAAATATTATATTTGTGTTAAAATATGTGTGTGACTATTTCTACTATAGAAGAAAGAAGAAAGGAAGAAGATGTCACCTTTGTGCTTTATTCATAAAATTTACTCTTAGTAGTATATTTTTCCTTTTTCTTTAGTTTTATCAATTTCCTTTATTATACAATCAAGATAATAAAATTAAATCCTGAACATATGTTTGAACACTAACAAAAGTTTAATCACTCTTACAGAAAAGAAAGAAAGCAGTCAAAGAACAGCAAGCTGAAAAGAGAAAGGAAAAGGTGAAAAAACATATTAAAAAGAGAAAAGAACGACTGCTAAAGAAAAAATAAGAATGGTAGAACACAGAAAATAGTTTACTTTGTATAAATGTGATATACTTGTGTATATGTTTGGTCTTGTGACACTCATTCCAGTTCTACAATTTGGTTACCAGTTCCAATTTCCACTTACTCACTCAATCCATAATATGGGTTATTACAAAATGTGTTATCCAGCAGACTAGTACTCATAAAATGGATAAATATTTGATATATTGAAAATTAGGAACTATTTTTATACCAACACAATTATATTCATGGTGGCTACAAACAGGGAATTCCTTGATGTCAGGAAAAACAGGGAAATGTCTGGGAATTTAATCAAAAATAAGAAGTCGGGGAATTTAAATGTATGATTAATTCTGTACCTAAATATTTAAACAAAAATGAGCATTTCTTGATGTTAACAAAGTGTATTGCCTAGATATTTTACTCTAACATGAGATGGTTTTACACAGTTTATTTTTATAACTCATTCACACAGGAACACAAATAGCACCTATTAAATAATAGAAAATTAACAATAACTTATAAGAATGTTGATGTTTGGTAGCTTAGCATTTTTTGGAAATATTTGATCAATATAATAAATGAAAAAATACCCATTCAGCAAGAAAACTGTAAAAAGGTTAGGTCTGGAATTATTTTAAATGTTGTCTGAAAAACCTGGAAAAGTCAGAGAATTTTATAATAAAAGTTTTGTAGCCACCTTGATATTGGGTTTATCTAATCATTTAAAATATAACGAACCCCTGATAAATCAAGAACATACTTCCTATAAATCTTGAGTGAAGAAGCATTAAAGAACCGAAGAACTGAACCAATCCATGGCTAGTAAAACATAAACACATAAAAAAAACAGATTGTGATAGATAAAAAAGTGAAACTAAATATATTTCCTATTTAGTTTGTTACAAATAAATACATTAACATTAAAATGTAAGAAACACTCTTTGTTAATTTGCCAGTTGGAGTATTTAAATTTAAGTAATTTAACAATTATTTTGATTTGGTGTTGCTAACTTTTTTTGAGTTATTCTAAATTACATGAGCTCATCTTGTAAGTATGTATTTGTTGTTTCAGTTTTATAAAAATAAATTCAACTATATAGTACATGTTATTTTTACTAACATTACATAAATATAAAAACTCAATAAGAAAAACCTCTTTTCGAAACCTCTTCTTCCAAATATAATAAATATAAAAACTGAGATTAACAGCTAAAGGGTTTGTAGTGCCAACCACATGACACCCTTAAGCTGCAGAAGTTGGCATTGTCTTCACCAACAGACGACGTCTGTTTGATCTGTATGGCTCGATTACAGGCTGACGATAGGAAGTTTTACTCAAATATATGTTTAAATATGGTTGCTCCTGATTAATTGAAAAGCTATTTCTGGGAAATTTCTTTTCCTTTTAGAGATATTATTTTATACATAAAATAAATTACATGAACTAACGATGAATAAATAGTAAATAAACTCAATATGGCTTTCACAATAAACATTCACAGCTCTCACTTAACACTGCTACCACTGGACAGAGAGGTAGACAATTCACACTGATCTTCTATTTGAAGAGAAGCACATTACGTGTACAATGCTGCCACTGGACAGAGTGATAATAGTTTTGTTGTGCATTCTTTTCATGCTCCCTTGTGAAATGATAATATACCTAAAGCTAGGTTTACGAATATGACAGTAACACACACTTTCCTTTAATGGTTAGTTATTAATACCTATATTAATTGTCAGCAATACGCTGTTTGAAATGCACCACTCCTTAATTGTGTAAGCCATATTGGGTTTGTTCTTCTGTATGCTAAAAATGTTGTGTTCTACTATATTTTCAACACCTCCAAACCACCCCAAGGTTAAGGTTGGCTCCTAACCTTTAAATCCTCACTATATATTATTTTATTGGTACTTAAAGTGTTATTTACCTATGAATGAAGTTCTATATATTTTTCTTTGATCCTTACTTGCTCAGCCACAAATCGTATTATACATACAATTAATATATTATGTATCAATTATGTAACAAATAAATTATTTTATATTGTTGGGACTTGTTCATAAGTAATGTAATGAAAATGCAGCTATGGATGATAGTAATTTTATTATACATACATGATATATAAAGTTTTAAAACTATTTTCTTAGATATAAGTTTGAATAAACAACCTTTTTTATCCTATATCATTAGTATTATTAAGTTTTATACATTGTTTTTGGATGTGCTTTAAAGTACAAACACCAATACAGCTCTAACAAGTAAATATATTCTATCTTTGTTTTTTATCAACCTTACCTTTCAGTGTTAATTTACATAGAGATTTATATCTTTATACATATATATCAAATATTTATTTTACACATTTGCTTTTCTGTATCAATAAAAATGTTGCTAGAAAACTTTTAGACACTAAATTTGTTTCAAGCCTTTTTTTAAATGCAAATATTTTACAGTAGAGAGTTGTAGTTGCAAATATTTTGATGAACAAGAAATTAATTAATTCTGGTACCTCGTAAGTTTATTTAGAAACATTAACTTTGTGATTAATTTACATCCACATTTGGAAAAATAAAACTATAGGCTACACCCTGAAAGAAAAGATAGTAAATAATTTAGTAATATAATTAGTGAAAAAAGTCAACTTGTTTTACTTTTTATAGTAACTATTAGTCTGAATATTACTCTCGTAGATTTTATGGAAGTGCATTTGCTACACTTAAACAAATACACAAAAATACTATACATTGGAGAGTGTATAGTTTGATTGTAAATATCTGAAAATAAAGTTATAATTTAACTCTATAAACGGGCTACATTATGTGTAGCACTAAATAAAATAAAAACAAGCATAATGAGAATATTCATTAACAATATACTAAAAAAGGCACCAATAGCTACATACACCCCAAAGTGACAGTGTTTGGTGTATCACATTCCTAATAGAAATTCACTTAAAGAAATCCAAATAGCTAGGTACCAAGGTTTCCACGGGGTAATATTTAATGTGTTGCATTCATAAGACTACAGACCATAAACATATTATTTTGGTTCATCAAGCTATTCTCTTGACTGAATGAAATGCATAATTACCATATTTTCTAGCATATATCTGACACACATTTCTGTTTGCCAGCATGACAGTGTTACTTTTATTTCTCCATCCCCCTCACGCTGGAATTCCCAAATGACAGATGGACATAAATACTCCCTTGTGCCCTGTCACAACAATCGTTTTGGTTTGGTTACTACCACTGTTTGCGTATACATCATTGTACTAATAGGTCCGGCTTACAGCGAGGCCCTACTGAATAGTGCTTTCTTTCCTTGGGAGGGCTTTACTTTCTGTTGTGTGCATCAATGAACTTTTGGAGTTGATATGAAGATGATTGTATTAAATTTTGATGTATTGTTGCTTGTACATAATAAAGTTTCACATTATCACTCACGGTGTGCCATTTGTCAATAAGCATTTTTAATATAATAACAAAATAATCTCCATCATAAACCCTCGATTATATCAGACATTCAATTTTTTTGTCTCACACAGTTTCCGGCAAAAAGAGTGCTATTAAATACAGTATCTATTTTCCATTGCCTTATTTTTAAAATAGTAATTTTACAAATTAATTCACACCATACTATAGTTCTCAACTTTTTCTTTTTAATTGCTAAAAAACCTATTTTGGTAAATATAATTTCTTTAAACTCTTAAACAATGTACTTTCATCTAAAGCGTATAACCCGAACGGGTTGTAAGACGCGGTGCTAAATATTATTATTATTACTTTCATCTAAACTAAAACTAAATATTTTTACTAGCATGTATACATTGTATAGTACAAAACACTTTTTCCTATCAAAACCACATTTTATAATAATACTGTTTTGGTTTATCGAAGTTTCGTATATAAATTTAATAGATTCTTAACTTTATCTAAACCACAAAAGGTTAAATAAAGTAAAGTTTTTTTTAGAAAACCTTTATAAGCATAACTCATGTTATTTAATTCTAGTATCTACAGTATTAATAATGCATTCAAATTATTTGGCAGGACTCAAAAATGACCATACAGTTTTGTTGTTTTTTCCAGTGAAAGAATATAGATGGCAACTATGTCAATATATTTTGTGTTAGGACTAAACTAACTAAACATTTCTTTTTTCTTGTGTACTGTTAAAAATAGTTTTTAAAGTTTGTTTTGGGAATGTTTGTTTCTTTGCAATTTGGTTTTTCTTCACTTGATGTATTTGGATTCCTGTAATTGTACTTGAACGTATTTTCTCTTACTAGCATCAGATCTAGTTTTATAATATTGCTAAAAATTACAAATAAGTGCTTAGTGAATAAGAAGTAAAAAGGGTGACCTGGTGGTCTAGGGGTAAGGTGTCAGACTTCTATGCTGGCGGCCGGGGTTCAATCCTCGGTCCCAGCAAAGATTTATCTGATTACCAAAACCTTCCTTCACCTCTGACAAGACATCTTGTGAATGTGGGGAATGCCAGGCCTCCACCGTGGTTCGGATTCCACGTTAAACTGTAGGTCCTTCATTTCATCTCACAATCACCCTACCATTACACATTAGCGTAAGTGCGTATAACCCGAACGGGTAGTAAGATGCGGTGCTAATAATAATAATAAGAAGAAGAAGTAAAAAGATTGTAAAATGTTATAAGAAAGGAAGCTAACATGGAAAGATAAATAAATTAAACCTTGATAGAAATAAGTAAACATCTTCCTTAATTTCTTCACTCCCTCTACCTATTCTTTATAAAAACAAACACACAGAAATATAATTACATTTGAAAAATATGAGGATTAGTTGCCAAGTTGATGGTATTAGATTAAGTAGTGGATATACACAGGGTCACAGGAATGTTTTTGTCATCATGGAGGCTAAGGCCAAAACAAACTTGTGATCCTTTTGGTAATGAAGTTGGACCCTTTGATAAATTATAGTACTCCACCAATATTGGGCCCCTAACACATGTGCAAGTCAATTTGATCAGAAACTGCTTTATCTTAGCAAAAGAACCAGCGGGTGTCCCTAAGATGCCTATGCCACAAAATAAGTAGCTTTCAGCTTCCTCATCGCTTATCTCCTGGATAGAGAGATAATAAATATTACGAAACCTGAGATTATCTTGGTTCTAAACCTGGAGATAGTCCTAATTGGTGGCTAAATTCTCACTATTTTAGCTGAGAGTTTTGTGGGGAGATGCTCCCTGCTTTCTGGGGGTATCACAGGAATCTTTATTGTGGGTGTTAGGATGGGGGTAACAGGATCTACCAGATGTTAGGAGTTGCATTGTTTGGGCTGGTATGAACGTTTAGTTGAAGTGAGGCAGTTAGAGGTGTATACTCATTTCACTGTAGCTTTGATTTTTGTATTCATTTTAAAAGGTATAGCCATCCACCTTGTCAAATCGTTACAACATATTTGTGAGGCAGGTTAATACAGAACAATTTTTTTAGCAAGTTTGAACATTAAGTAAAGGCCAAAGTTATTGTGAAACAAACGTACTTGGTGGTCATGGAGGTAAGGAAGACATTTGAATAAGAGACTAGACTCTAGAGAAAGAGTTTTTGGGTCACTTGAAATACATTATAAAACTAAAGCCATTTATTAGAATAGTGTGGTGACCTGGTGGTCTAGGGGTAAGGTGTCAGACTTCTATGCTGGCGGCCGGGGTTCAATCCCAGGTCCCGGCAAAGATTTATCTGATTACCAAACCCTTCCTTCACCTCTGACAAGACATCTTGTGAATGTGGGGAAGAGACCAGGCCTCCACCGTGGTTCGGATTCCACGTTAAGCTGTAGGTCCTTCATTTCATCTCACTATCACCCTACCATTACACATTAGCGTAAGTGCGTACAACCCGAACGGGTAGTAAGACGCGGTGCTAATAATAATAATAATAATAATAATAATAATATTAGAATAGTGTCTTTTTGAAAGACTTAAACAATTTAGGTACTCTCATATTCACTCATAGCATTTCGCTACAACATGTAGTAACCTATTTAAACGTTGGTGTTTCATCATGAACATGATTTGTATGACAGGTCTCATGAAACCTGCCGACTGTGCCTCCATTAGCATAGCAGTCAAACTCCTTCAATAAGAATGCCTCACCTACAATATGTCCACAAGGCCCATCTTATATCTTCAGAAACCAATTACATATATAATCGACTAATTTTCAAACCCCTCATCAAAGACTAACATGCCACAAACGGAAGCATCAGTATTTTTTAAAACACATCATTAGCTAGAAATGGATAATAGAGGCACAAAGTTTGTCAATAGCAGTAAG
The DNA here is from genome assembly GCA_902151445.1 of Timema monikensis. Taxonomy (NCBI): domain Eukaryota; kingdom Metazoa; phylum Arthropoda; class Insecta; order Phasmatodea; family Timematidae; genus Timema; species Timema monikensis. The sequence goes on from CABFVZ010000627.1 coordinate 235,055, forward strand.
TTTCGAGGGAAAGTATGTAGATGAAGTATTCATGTATTTCAAAGACACAAATTTACAAGTTGTTAAAAAAATATTAATAATTATTCTAAACATATTCCAGACATAATAAAGGAGCTATGATCGCTATCTTGACAGTGAAATATATATTTAGCACCACCTTATTCATATGATCCATATCGACAAGACCTTATCGATTTTTAAAATGTTAATGACATGGGTTGGTCCCACCGAGTCTTCACTAGCATACTACATGAAGACATAATAGTGTTTGCAGACTGTATAATATCTCTTTTGACAAATGGACTGACAGATCTGCAAGACAAGTCTGCCATAAAAAAAAGTACAATGGTTTCTGATTAGATGTAGTTTTAAATTCGTTCTTAAATTAAGTGTCATTTATTACAATAATAGAAAATGGCCTAACCTTGTTTCCCTACTTTACCTTTAGGGGAATTATTACCAGGTAATACCCTAATATGACTGGACTATACTAGATATTAGATAATGTCTTTAAATATACTTAAATAAAGGGTTCATTCAAAAACCAATTTTAAGCAAACCGAATCCTTAGAAACTTGAATTTAACCTAATTTAAGAATGAAAAGCAGTTTAATTTTTTTTTTTCAATCTTAAGAGAAAATCAAAATCATTGATGCTAAAACAAGGCAAATCCATTAATAACAAATAAGTATGGCTACCACAAGGCATTTCAAAAATAAATTCATAAGCTGATTTGGTCTGGTATATATACTGGCATTTATTTGGCTAGAGCTGCTGCTCACATTCTCATTGGCTGTTACGTCGCAAGTCCAATGATTATTTATATTACACTTCATGCTTAACATAACTGAAATTAAAGTTAAATAAACTCTTTACATAGTATAGTATTCACTATGTATTGATTATAAACGCTAATATTGAAAATATTGTATTTTAACATCTTGCACACTATGCTACAAACTACTATCCATTAGTTATGCGTTATGCATGAATATAAACTCGGCCTAAAATAAATGTCAGGAAAGTGGACGCTAATACTAAAAACTGTCAGTTCATTGTAAAGTACTGACACTGTGCTGAAATTTGTTTTTCTGGAATTTTATATCAAGGTAATATCTCTGATATGGTATGTTTCATTGAACCAGTTTCAAACGGATGACATTTAATTGGGTGTATTGGTGAAGACTTGAGAGCAACAAGGTAGGCGCAGATAAAATAAGAAATTGGCCTACAGTGTACTTTCCTATCCAATACAAATTTGAGTCCTGCTCTACATATACAAAATGAGAAAATTCAACCTGAGCATTTTGGGGAATATTAGTGCAGCTGTGAGAGTTATATAATATATCAAACAAAATAGGGAAGTTGTTACCACACAACATATATTCTATAGTTATTATAAAAATGCTATGTGTTGAGATAGAATGGTGTGCTTAGACTTATTTGGTATATGTAATTCATTTAAGAGCTTATTATATTTTTACTAAGATTAAGTTGCAAGTCTCCATCGCAAACCAAGATAAAGTATTAATCTAAACACGACCATAAACCCACACAGTATTAATAACTCTAAACATATAGAATTATTTTCCATGTCAACTGTTTTTAAAATGACTAAGGGGTCACTATAGTGGCAATAAATATCTGTGCAAGATAACGGCTCTCTTTGAAGGCTGAACAAAGTGACAATGAGGGCAACGGTACCACAACGCATGTAACTTATCCTCTGGATCATATTCACCCACCAAGGTATCTTTCTGGCAAAATCAAAGCCATAAATAGCCAGAACAAGAGCAGGTGTAACAGTTGAAGGACCCATTGCGCATCCATTCTGGAAAAAAGAAAGATTTGGTTAGAAAATCGGCAAGTTTTTGTGTAACACTCTTATAGTTCTTAATTGATTAAAATAAATAAAACAAAGGTTATTGTAGATGTTTAGCTCTGTTTAATAGTATACTACTTTAATAATTTCTATGTCAATCTTTTAGGATTTTCTTTTTGTAAATATATATTAGTTTTAGACATTAGCTTTATTATAAGTTGAGCTCGATGGCTGAGGACGGGGAGATCGAGGTTCGAATCTCGGTTGGGTGAACTGGGGGGGTGTTCCTATATGGTTTTCCACTCTCCCTCCACGCAAATGCGGGTTCACTTCCTCTAATTCAACCTTTCCAATTCCTAATCCATTAGCGTAATTAGTACTTAAAGCGTATAACCTGAACGGGAAGTAAGGCGCTGTGCTAAATATTATTATTATTTATTATAAGTTACCAGTTTACTCCTTTTATTATCATTTCTAAAACTTGGTCAGCTATTTATCGTTTTTAAACTAATTGTAATTTTTAATGGAAATTTTCCCAAACTATTATGATAGATATAGAATGTAGCTTTAGATTAGGTCACCAACACAAGGTCATGAGTGAAGAGTACCTGAATAGAGTTATTACAATATTATTTTCTGTTTAAATGCTGTAAATATTAATAAATATATAATTTTAACATTTAAATTTGTAAAGCTATTTTTGTAATGTTTACCAGCCTATTTAATTTTTTGTATAGTGTGGGTGTTTTATCTTTTTTTAAACCAAGATTAAAAGTAATATTTGCAAAGTTTAAAATGGATGCATTTCTAAGCAAGTTATTCCCAGTATGAACTATGATGACTCACAATTTGGCTGAAGACAGATCCAATACTCATACCAAGCCCATCCGCAACAAAGCTAACCAGTATTCCAACCAATGAAAACAGGCTGAATCGTAGTACTTGGAATGGCATTCCCGTCAGGAAATACACCAATGTCAAGAAGATTAAGCTAGCAACTATCTGTAACAGGCAATTAAATGTTAAAACAATGATGGAAAACTGAATGCAAGAAAAATACAGTAGACATTGATTTGATTTAACAATAAAAGGATCCCAATGTTAGACTCAGCAACAGAGTAAATTAGTTGTTGAGTGGAGGAGGTATGAAGAGGATATAAAGAAGAAATAGGACTGTTAGAACACAAATAAGCTAAGTCCAAGATATCAAGTACAATTTAATGTAAAAATGTACAATGTACATCTTAACAATCATTAATTCTCTAACTTAAGCACCAAGTGAACAACTGTATTATAGATAATGTTGAATTGTATAAAACTTGATGGTTTATGTTACCATTACAATATACTTAATAGTTAATTCTATTATCTACTATGCCTTGATTTTTTTCAACTATTTAAAACATCTTTTATTTTAAATATCTGTATGTTCCTTATTTCATTCAAAAAAATTAAAATAATGTTAATATATGTGTATCTTCTTTTTATTAACATAATTAAGTTTTAAAATTATATATTTTTTCAACCCAAGCTCGAGATTGACTTGATATTCAGGAGATTTATGAAAAGCTCAGTTGAGATAGAATCAAATTAAAAAACTTAATTTCACAGACTCCTAGTTTTTCTCTGTAATGTTAATTAATCTCAGCTAAAGTAAATCTATGTACACCATATTTTCTAAGATTTGTATTTGTATTCTAAATTATTGTATTTAACACTGCTCAAGTAGTAAGATAAAAGTAAGGTTTCTATTCTACACTGCCCACTCTTTCTGTTAATTGGAGGACTGTCGCTTGAGCAAGAACATTTTTTTAAGTGCTATTTACATAGTTCGGAACAGTTTGGATATTTTTTTCATTAAAAATTCAAACAATAACTAAGAAACTCAATAGCTATATCTTAAGTTATTATTAGTACAGTAGAATCTCAGAAACACGACACTCAATAACTTGACATTCCATGTGCATGTGCATGTGCACGCAGTTGTTTGTGTAACTCGAGTGGAACAATCATGCTGTGGTGTTTTTACGAGTCCTGTGTTTGTTGGTTTTCCTACTCGGTAACATGTTATTTGAATCATTACAATATTATATACTCCATTATATTAACATGTAATATATTGTACTGTAAATATATATATTACTGTTACTGTACTGTAAAATGCTACAGTACATACAGTACAACTCTACCTATAATATTAAATACTGTATTGTGATTCATCCTTGTTTAGTAAACATTACTTAGTAAACATGCATCTTATGCAGGTTCATTCGTAAGACTCGACATTTCAATAACTCAACACCATCTCAGTCCACATTAGGTTAAGTTTCCAAGACTCTACTGTAATTAAATACAGTCAACTCTGGTTTTAGTGAACTCGGTTGTAGTGAACAATAGGTTACAGTGAACCTAGTTCATTGGTCCCAATCCGCATACATTTCAATGTGTGTTAAAAACTTTGTTACAATGAACCCTTAACTCCGGTTTCAGTGAGCAAAAAGATTGAAACTTTCAACAATAAATGTCATCCTAACATCATAATTTTTTAAAAACATTGCTTTTTGGTTGTTTAAACTTAAGGACACCGATTCTCTACCTGAGTTATTGTTTAAATAGCACAAAGATTGAATGAAGGCACGGAATGTGGAAAAAAAATATAAGAGGGAGGGCTGAGCTTAAACAGTCACTGTACTCATTGTCCTGGCTTAAGTTTTAAGACTTTTTTCTGCAGAAAGTAAAGGAAGACAGTCTTCTGAGTTGTATTAATACGACAGAAGCTATATGACAGTGAATGACAGTTTGTGGCCATTTAGTAATTGTTTTCGTTAATCCCTTTCTTTGAGAGGGTATATGAAACTCAAACAAATTAGACTTTCCTACTAAGTTTAGTTTTTTGAATGCATGGATAGTGTGGAATTAAGTGTGGAAAAAGCAGAAAAACTAGAGAAGGATCTGTAAATATATTAATTAAAACAGTATACAATAAACAGCAGCATATAACCAATTTTTTTAAGATTAATTAATAGATTTAAAAAAAAAGAGAGATTATATTTGAACTCTTATTTTGTTTGTCACCAACCCACTACTTTAAGATTAAAAAATTGGTTTTAGTGAACTTAGAACAACATAGTGCACAAAATATTTGAGTCTGTAGAGGTTCATTATAACCAGAGTTGACTGTAGCTTCTAATTTGTTCTCTAACTATGAAAGTCTCTTACTTAAAGTTGTTGAGCGCATCACCTTTTTACATATATTATAGTACTTTAAGAATCTATAATTCTATGAAATTTGCTCGATTATACCCTGAAAATGAGAAGCTCTGTCCCTTTAATCAAGAACTATATCAATGAAAAATATATGATAATTATGTTATTTTTACACCTAAGATTAATAATTCAAACCAAGTAATTTATCATATTCATAATTTGTACATATTATGTTCCACAGGTGTTGCTTGCTCATGATTGTATGGGGGAGGTGATTGTGGGAGGGCATAACAAACCTATTTTCACTTTGGTATATGAAATAATAAAAAAACACTGAAAAACACATCATTATTATTATTAGTGAGGGGTGTTGCATTAAATTTGTTTTAATTATGCTTGAAAGGCTATATGTAGTAAAAGGCACTTTATCTTTTATTATGGTTCAAAAAATATAAGTAGACATTTCTTCACCTATTTTTTAACTAATTTATTTTTAGAATATATAAAACAGTTAGAGGTATTTAAAGTCTCACAACTAAATGTTTATTTTTTTGAATGTTAGAAATTTGGTCTCAACTTATAAAAGTTGAGTCATAAACAGAAATAATAAGCTGTGTTTAACAAGCAATAATAACAAATATTAGGGCCTATTCTTTGTTTCATAATGTCTCCTCATCTATATTTTATGTTATAAAATCAGAAAACTAATTCATTCTAATAAAACGAAGTTAATGTCTTGACTGATTACACTATGACCCTACATTTTAAGCTCCAGGATAATGAAATAAGTGAGTTAAGTTTGCCATCTTTAAGGATAAACTAAGGGTTCTTTACATGCAATGTAATGTAGAAACTAAAAACCATTCTAACATAGATTGAAACAAGTAAGTACCCCTTAGAAGGGCTACACTCTTTAAATATGATGGGTCGGTATTATACAGTCCGATACCTTAACTCTGTCGGTAGTGTGTGGTTTTACCCTTTCACAGTGATGAATTAACGGCCGGGGGCTGGCTCTTGTGCTTGTTCTAGATTTAAATTAGTGTATAAGCCATGTGATATAATCCGTCGGTTCAGAAAATACACGTCAAAAAAACTCAAATAAATAAAAAAATTAGTATATATTACACAGATACCTATATTTCATTCACTCATAAATACACCATTTATGAAATTTTTTAGCCAATGCTTTACTAAAATGTTTTATACCTGAATAGGTAGTCTGGATATAGTGAGTGCCATGTAGTATGATGTTAGTCCATGCCAGCGGTTGAAGTATTCTTTCTTAAGTAATTTAACTTCACCTGGGACTGAAAAATGTCACCCACTTTTATAATTTGTTATAAACAAGTATACAAAAACAAAATATTGTGTACAAAATCAAAGAACAAACCATATTTTCATAGATTGGCTGAATACAGTTTCATCACTTGTATTTAAACTAGTTACTCTACCAGAAACAATTTTTCAATATTTAGTTCCATTAAGAAAATATCCGTCCCCATCTTTACTTATTAGATTAAATGTAGTCCCACCTATGTATTGTAGAATAAAATATAATATTATTTGTAACTGATAAGATGTTTCAAGTTGGTTCAAACCAATCCTATGGGATCTTCATCTCATATATTTAATACATCTGGCTTTGCATAAAATAATAATTCAGCTGTGTGTGTTTCTAAAATACTGGTATGAATTACTTTATGTAATAAATAATAATTATAAAAACAATGACATACAACTTATCATGTCTTAATAATATGTGGGTTAAGGGACACACTCAACATTATTGTTGTATGTTTTAATGGCTGTATTATTGTCACTTATTTTATAAAACTAGTATTGTTTGTTTTTTTCACTGGTGAGAGAGTTAAAGCATTTAAATAAACCCTTCCATTCTAGAGTTATATTAAATAAATGTTTATTTTCTAACAAATTAGTAAGTACATTAAATTATATAAAGCTAAAATATTGTAAATATATTGTACTAGTATAGCAATGATTTTTAATAACTTCATACAAAATTAATCTTGATAATTTTAATTTGTCAAAAATATCATCTTTCTAATTATTTTCTAAATATGAGGGATCTCCAATTGGTAAGGATGTGATCCCAATATAAAAACAAAGTACAGTCTAGCTGCAATAGCTAGAATCTCAAAGGATGGTTCTTAAAGTTATAGATGTTACAACTTTTTGAAGTTTTGTACAAAATGAATAAACTATTGATATTTTTTGAGTTGAAGAGGCTCAAAGAAAGAAAGATTCGACTAAAGGCCGGTACACACAGAATGTTAAGCTGTGCTGTGCTAAGATTTTGTCACTTTGGTTTCACACTTATTGCTAAGCTAAACTATAGTTACACTTTTCCTTCCCGAATTCATTGTTATTTATTTCTGGTCTGCTCTTGTGAGTCTATTTATGGAGTTCTCCAAAATTTCTTGTTTGAGCACAGATGATGGTTTTAAGAAAGAGAAGATGTTGCTGTTAGTATCTGTTCTGGAAGATGAAGAAGATTTAGGAGGTGGGGGTTTGTCTTGTTCAATTAACATTTCCATTTTAATATAAAAACACTTATTACATATAAAACCTAAATAGAATATTACTTAAATACATGTGAAACAAACTGAAAACAAAACTTCAACACTTCTTTGGTTATTTTCAACAGTCAAGTACTGTGTCTTTTTAACACGGAGCCCAAGCTTCGTAATGCGCATGAGCAGAGTAAGATGGCTCAAGATGGGAGATGAAAAAATTGCCCAGCCAGCAACCGGAAAAAACATAGTGTGGCGTAGCAAGGCATAGCTTAGCTTAGCTTTCTGTGTGTACCAGCCTTAAGAGGTAGACTTTTATTTAGTACGTATATACAATTTTAAAAAATATTGAAAATTGCGTTACTGTATGAAGATATGGTTTTCATTCACTCAGTGACAGTGATTTTAAAAAGGTTCGTTGATAGTGTATAGGTAGAAATTCCAAATTTGTAGGTGATCTCTTTATTATTTCTTGGACGGCATCAATTACTTTCAGCTCTCCACTAACTCTTAACAATTTGAGCTTTTGTATGGGACTCATTTTAACCTACACTACCGTACCACTAATAATTATGAATCTACTGCATTATAGAGGTTATCTTTGACTTATGAGGGCAATATTCTCTAAATTAGTGTTGATAAAGGTAAAATAATATGTCTGGACATCTCGCAGACCTTATGAGCTAAGTTCTGTTTATTTTTAAAGTTACAGAGGCTTTTGCATAGGAACAGACCAAATCTTGACTTATAGTGGGTTTTGATCTATAGAGGTTCGAGTTAAAAAGGTTCTACTGTATGAAAATAAACACAAATACAATAATAATAATAATAATAATAATAATAATAATAATAAAACACTGCAAATTAATAGAAAAAACTTGTTAGCCGGAAAAAAGAGAGTGTGTGTTGAAATAAATCAAATTCAGCCTCGTGTACTAGCTCCCTAGTCAAAATATTCAAAATGTTGAATTACTTGTACTAGTCAAATTTGTCCAAGTATTTTGTGTTGGCTTACTTAATACTAATAAATAGTAATAGAAGACTTACAGAGCAGTACTGCAGTCATGCACCATGTGTAGGAATGGAACAGGATGATACCAATACACAACTTCATGTGAGTGTACATTTGAGTGCCATCACTCGCTGCTTGGAAGAATATCAAACCAGTGAGCAATCCTGTTACGGCATGGTTCAGTAACTGAAGTTGAATGCTGAGCTAGAGACATAATCTTCTATTTAACAATTTTACATATGTAATTAACATTTTTATAGGAAATAAATAAATTGAAGGCAGAGGGATCTGGTGATGGTGCATTTATACTTTTAAAATGGTATCTTTGGGAACTCCCAGGATTAATGTATATACATCTAATCTCAACATTCCCTTACAAGGTAGGCAAGAAACTATATATAGCTTTAAAACAATTCCATACTTATTCCATCCTCACTAACTTTCTCCACACTTCCTTATACCTGCATACTCTTTGTTTCAACAACATCCATACACCGAGTCATACATGCTCTTTTATTCTTAATGTTTATCTTGTTCACACATTCGCCTACAACATTTAACCATGTCTACCCCTTTCAATTGGTCCACACATCTACCTTCAGATATTTACTTCGTCCCTCAATCCATGTGAATTAATGAAAATATATAGTTTATCATTGGTTTTATTGAAACACTAGATCTAATCAATAAATTCCTTTTGTGAGTTCACATCATAAAATTGAATCAAATTACAGGTAGTAAATTATTTTAAACGGATACTCAAAGTACCTTATTCCTACTGAACTGTAGAAGCATTCTGTTGAGAAGAGTACAAAACTGGGAAAAACAAGATGTTTGGTAATCAATATTGGTTAATTGGCTCATTCTTCTGTACCCTGGGTTAGCTCCGACATTCAAGCTACATTCACTTGAAGAGTCTTCTTTAATACCTGTTGATTAGATTCACATGTGTAAAATGTTAACTGTTGCACTCAAGTTAAATGCTACATATCAAAGTTATTTCGTTTTGAAAACTTTTTTTTATACATACATTACTGTTTCCAGCCTATGGCCTGGGTCAGTTTTTTATTCAAGCCCTATATTCTCCCCTGCCGGCTTGCTAGGCTTGCCTTAGCTTCAGATGACTTATAATCTAACCTAAGATTAGGACAGGCACAACATACAGTTCTTTGGCCATTAATTTATCAATGTGAAAGGGTAAACCCACATTTCACCAATGATTCATTTTTCGGCCATGCCGGTAATCGAACTCAGGACTCTTAGCACAATGTACAGCTTACCTATGAAACATATTTGTTGTGTATACTATAGTTAGACATTTAAACCAATTAAACCTGAGAGAATGAGATGTTTGATTGTGAACACAGCTTTTATAACTTTTGAACTAATAGATGGATTTATATCAATGTTTGTATAACATAGATCACATCTTCAATGACAACATAAAATTACATTTACTTTATTTTTGGGGTCATTCATATTATATGCAAGTTTACTTGTTTTTATTTGCTTTTGCTTATATTAAAATAAAGCAAGATATAGTTTTGTATTCCATAACACTATTATATTATAAGAGTTATGAGTAATTTCTACTTTCAAATGATCCAGAGATACATTTCTAGGTAAGGTTTAAAAGATAAAGTTTAACTATGTTTGGGTTCAAAGAACTAAGACATATATTTGAGTTTAGGAGGGATTAACAAATGGGGAGTGTTACCATACTCCCAAGTTTAGCCCGGACTATCCGCAAATCAATGTTATGTCTGAGATTGTGTCTGATGACGCCAAATATCCGGGATATACTGGATTTAGAAAATTTTTGTGACTTAATCTTGCACATACAATGACAACACCAATCAGATATCATGAAAAAGTTTTTTTTCTCTCTTCCTGTAGCAGTTGTTTTACAGGGTGAGCGTCAAGCAACCATCAATCTGACCAGAAAGAAGTAGACCGCAAGTTTCTACAGTGAGAGATCTACTGAATGTCAAAATAAATGTAAAGTTTTATGTGTTGAGTTTTATGAATCTAAAAAACAACAACAGATAAACGGTTTTTGAACAAAGTTGCATCAAGTGTGAAATATACACGGCCAGATGAGATTGATGAGAGAGAAGTAGTTTCAGGTCCTAGCTCTGCAAATTATGTTATAAAAAAACTGTCAGGTTTAAAAAAAAATGGGTGTGTGTACTTATGTACGCGCGTGAGAAGTTATACTTCTTTGGCATCATTAAATATAAATATTTATTATTTATTCAATTTAATAATAAATATTAAAAATTAATATTTTAATTTGATGTTCGATTAAAATTTTTATCACAAATTTTTTATTAAATGTTTTATTAATTTTATTTCTTTATTTTGTAAATATTAAATAAATGACCAATAATAATTTAATAATATTTAGTATTAATTATGTTAAATAATATCATTTTAATTTATATCAATAAATAATACATACGGATAGTTAACCTCAATTATATTGGAGCACTTGAAAAAGTCTATAAGTACAATTTTTTTCACTAATATTTACGAATAGTAAATAATATTAATCAAAATATTCAATTTAAATCACTACTGAATATAATTTATTAGCACATATATAATTCGCACTTGTATGAAACTAAAACACGTGTTGTGAATGTAGAAACTAGAAACATGTGGATAAATATTATATATATGAAAACAGTGATCAGAGGCGACGAGCGTACCAACATGCGCGACTAACAGAGGTTCTATTTCTATTTTGTTGGTAGCTTTTTTTTTTTCGAAACTTAATGAGCGGTTTAGCTTCAACCTATTACTTTTGTGTTACAGTGATGCGCGCACATCTTAAAATTTCACTCTCATCATTTTTTCATAACGCGCCTAAAGAAGTATAACTTCAAAAATAAACATCCACATTCCACATACTCCAAATGATTGAATTAATAGTAAAGAATATTTTAAAATATGATTTGTATTTTATTTAGGTTTACCGAAGTCAAAAAATATACATGCTCTCAAATATAAAGGTAAAACCTACGTTTTGACACCAAAAAAACTTGTTTATCATCAATTAAAATTAAGTTTGTGTATGTGTGTGTGTGTGTTCTCGATTTGAATTAAAATTATGGTAGTCCTACAAATGGGAGGATAGAGAAAGTTACATAATGAAGAACCTCATAGTTTGTATGCGTCTTTAAATATATTAGGATACTCAAGGTGCATAGGCTGAAGTGGGTGGTCATGCGATGCATATGGCTTATGACAGTCGTACACACAACATTTTAGTAAGACAACACGAAGATACAAGACTTCTTGGAAGGCCAATGGGCACCATGAATTGATGTATGTGACGTTGATGGTGGCAGAGTCTTGAAACACTTGAATGAAAGTGATTGTTAAAACATGTAGTTAATCCTGGCTTATTGATGTTCCAAACATGTTTAAAATTTGTTCAAATATGTTAATTTCAATTCAACGAATCAAGTAAAAAGCCCCTCATTTAGAAATTATATGAATACCTCTTAACTTTGCACAGTCTGTAATAAGTGATTTAAGAAAAACCTTTATAATATATCAGTAGCCTTCTAAGGACTGAAAAATATGACTATTAGTGTTATAATATTTCTAATCTTATAACATTTCTCTAATATTTCATGATGGTTTTCAGAAAATAAAAAATATAAAGAGGTAAAGTCCTTATAATCTAATACTGTAACTAACTCTTTGTTTTGTTATACAAATCCTATAAATTTGAACACACTTATAAAACAATATTTTTTTTAAAAGAAGAATAAAGTATATTAGCCATTACTACGTTAAAATGAATGTACTTTCATCTGGGTACCCTTACCATTATTTGATTTTAATCATCTGGTTAACCCACTTAGATGGCTGCATGGTTTTGCAGTAGACTAGACTGCTGATGATGGAGATATCGAGGTTAGAATCTTGGTTGTGTATACTGAGGTTTTTTCTCCAAAATTATTTTCCACCCTCCCTCCATGCATATGTGGGTTACATTTCCTCTATATACTCGTATAACCTTCCTCATACCTAAAACCACTAGAGTAATGAGTACATAAGCGTACAACCCGAATGGATAGTAAGACGCAGTGCTAAAAAAAATTGGTTAATTTATGTGCTTACTAATAAAAAACTAAAGCGAGTACTTAATACTATTTCATTACCTGTGAATGATGTGGTCACATGCTGTGAGTATTGCTCGTCGGAGGATGACGGGATGGATTTAAATGACTCGGTTGTGTCCGCAGCACACTCAAGCACAATTTCTGACTCTGTTTGTTCCCAGCAAAGCTTCCCATTAGAAATTGCCGTGGATAATATCTTGACATAATCATTGCCCCCTCCAGACAACTCTATAACTGTACAACAAAAACATGGTTTCAAAAGAGTCAAATTGACGCACCATTACAGTGAAGACACCAATAATAGCATTAAGAAGCATTAATAAAACTTGCCATCTTCATTGCAAATACAACATAAAGATTCGCTGACATCCGAGTTTCTGAGCAAACACATTAAGGAATAATAAATTTAAACCCCGCTTCAGTGGCCGAATATTCTAAGGTGCTACTCTCGCAATGTACTAGACTGCCGAAGACCAGGAGATTGAGGTTCTCTTCTCGATCGGATGTAATGAAGATTGTTTTTCCAAAATGGTTTTCCACTCTTCATCCATGCAAATGTTGTTACACTTCCTTTGAATATAATCTTTTTCATCCATAAAAGCATAAGTGTAACTAGTACATAGGTATGTAACCCAAACAGATAGTAAGATGCAGCACTAAATAAAAATAATTTAAAATGGATATCTTGTTAAGAAGTTTGTCAAAAATTAAAACTGAATAAAAATCAGGATCATAAAAATTAATGTTGATCTTTGTTAAAAAGACATCATTTGATCCTTTCTGCAATTAGGTACGTAATACCCAAACAATTTAACATTGCATGCAGAAAGAATGAGAACTAAGAGGGAACAGGTAAAGTCGCCATTTCACAGATCATACATAGCACCTAATCTTGTGTTGCAAAATTAACATATTTGTAATACAATTCAATATCTATTGTTATTATTAAGAAGAAACTGCTGTTGTTTATATAAAATAACATCTATTTGTTCACTGAATATATCATCTTTAAGAAACAATGTGAACTAAGAATGAAAGAAAGATGAAAATGGGGTGGGGGGGGGGTAGGGGGGCAGGCTTCCTTCCTTGCCTCGGTCCTTGTAAAGAATTGGTCATTTTGTGGTGTCTGTCTGTATGTTAATGACCATGGGCATTTCCTCTTTGAGTAATCTTAATTTTGAATTTGAAACAATCAGACATAAAAACTTGGTTTAAAAAAAACATAAGCTTTTCAAAAAGTATAAAGTATTTCTTATGACAAACAGTGTAACTTTTAATACTAAACAAGTTTAACCAAAACTATCACCAAATGAAGACCAGGGATTTTGGATCCAAAGGGAGGTGGGTTGAGGGATGGTTGTCCTCCCTGGAATCATTTCTCTCCCATTGGGTTTGTTTCGCTCCCCTCTGAAACTCTAGCTAGGGTATGAAGAAAAAAGTAGTCCCTGTTAATTGAATCAAGAATTTGTGTGGATGGGGACAGAAAATGACCGACTCAAGATCATGACTGACCTTGCATTGACCTTGCCAATAAGCTGTCAACTTACTGCAGGACAAATTGGAAATGTGATGATGGGTAGGCTTGACAGGTGATGGTTGCGTAACACCGATATCTTGCCATTAACCTCAAAATGTCATCCATTGCATCCAGGGCCCTTAAGATCAATCATTGGGTACGCAAATCTATCATCTTGTCTACTTGGCGGGTTGGGGATTGAATCCCGACCAGATGTACCAAGTTGATTGTTTCTAAATACTTTACAACCCTTTTTCTTCTTGCAATTGAGTGTACACTTCAAAGATTTAAAATGAAAAATGACCATAACTTTATAAAATTGTAATTTTTACCACTTGTGTGGATTATTTTTGAAGGTGTTTGAATATGATAACTCCGTTTGTGTCACCGATAATAAAATAAAATACCATTTCTTTTAAAGGTTCAAACAAAATCTCCTTATTTTAATTATTGCTAGTAACATTCAACATAAGGTTTGAACTGGAACATATTGCTAAAACTCGCTTTGGTGTCCACACTGTTTAAGGCTACACTCTCATGATAGATTAGATTGTCAATGACAGGGAGATAGAGGGTTGATCTCGGTCCCGTGTGCTGAGGGTAGTTTTTCCTAAATAGTTTTACATTATTTATGTAAGTACACTCCCTCTAAATTCAACCTTCCTAGCCCTAACACAATAGTGTTATTAGTAACGTGAACATTGAACAAGTATTAAGATGTGGTGCTAAAATTTAAAAAATGTATTGCTGATCCAGACTCGGTAAGTTCAGAAAAAAATAGACTCACTGTAGTCGGCAGGGTTGTAGTGCACAGGGCAGGACAGTCCCACTGAGCTGAGGAAGGAGACGAGCCCTCCAGTGGTCCCCTGGTAGACACACAGTCCTGCAGACACCACATACACGTGGTCGAATAGTTGGAAGAGTGAGGCGCTGGGTTGGTGAATTGTACACACGATGGTCCGTCCTTGCCTTGACAATGTGTGCAAGACATTTAGGCATTGCTTGGCGGAAACAATATCCAGACCGCTAGAAACAAATTATATCAAATCATCCATAGCCAATATGCAAAGACATTTAGGCATTGCTTGGCAGAAACATTGTGCAGGCTGCTAGAAACCAATTGTATCAAATTATCTGTTAGATAAAGTAATCCTTAAATGTCTTCATCATGTTCCTTTTTTTCCCCTCAAAATTTACGCATGTGCAATTACATCTAACTGGTGCATATCTCTCTTGCCTTTTATAAAAAATTCAAGAGCTGACATCTCAAATAATGTCAGATGGTCCAAATACTACTAAATCTGAATAAGTAATATTTACATTAATTCCTCGATTCACACCAATTTTTAGGTACGCAGATTTTATAACATGCAATTACAGTCAGGGGCTCCGGGGGACTTGAGCACAACACTCCCTCCATAGCCCCCCCTTGCCCCGTTCCTCTAGTTCAGGGCCTTAGGACTATCTTAACCCCCCAACCCCTCAATATTTCCCATACATTTTCAAACACTTGTTTATCCTGTCACCACCAGCTTGACAATTTAAAGTAATAAAGACATAAACTTATAATAAATAATAACAACAATAATAATTATTACTATTCATGATGAAATGGTCATCAAAGAAAGTCATAAATGTGCCTCATCTTTCCCGTACATCCACTAAGACTTTGTTTTGAAAAACTCACTGTAATTTCCCTGCCAGGTAGGTGAGCTTTAATCTATTTCCATGGTACTGAAAGTGAGTAGATCACATGCTGAGTCACTATAAGCTCTAAAGGAATGCAGGATTATTTTAGTGGAGAAGTATTGCCATTCTTATTTGTATGAGTGTTAGGTATGACTAGTGACTCCAATAAAATACTGTAAAAATTGACAATGTTGACTGGTTGACTTTCTCAGAATTTATGTGACTTTTTTCTTTATATTCAGTCATTTTTAATGGGTAAAAGATTTAAGGATGAATATTATTTTTATGGATTTGACTCAAATATATATGAATCATATTGATTTGTTTCACTTTATATTCAAACATGTTTTTATAAACTTGATAGTCCATTTAAATTATTTATATAAACAAGTTTGTTAAATTATTATGTGTTTTTTTAAATATTTAATTGGTTGTATATTTTAAATAAAAAGTGTTAAAAGGATACAATTATTTTTCCTGATAAAAGTGTAATGCTATTAAAAAATTTCCTTCCTGTGTTGATAGCATCATTATAAGGATATGAAGAATTATTTTAAAAAAAATTCTTACTTTGAAATTTATATTACAGGAAAAAATCTTCCCAATGGAGGGGGTTAATACTACCAAATATCACTTTATTATATCATAATATGCCTCTAAGTTCTAGTAGTAGGCATATAGGTAATGAAAAGCCCTTATTTTACAGCATATATTTTACTCACAAAAAAAGTAAACAGTAGTAAAGCCCAAAGATTAATAGGCCTAGTTATTGAAAGAGATTAGTTTAATTTAATAAAACTTCACAGAATTGAAAGTTTAAATTTGGACACAAAGTAAAGGTTGTTTTTAAAACCACAGTTCAAAATTTTATTTTTGGCCATCTTTATCCACCCTAATAAAATTAAAAAGGATTCTAGAATGTAGGAATAATTTTAGTTAGCAGGCTTATGTATTGTAGTAGGACTATTGACAACCTTAGTATCTGATAGTTATTGAGTTACTATTATTATTATTATTAGCACCGCGTCTTATTACCCGTTCGGGTTATACGCACTACTGAGTTACTGACGTTACCAATACCACAAACATAATTCATGCATAAATTCATATGATCATCTGATCTTTGATAGATAATATGACTATGAATGGTGATAGAGCCAGGATTAGGAGAAGGGTGATTACAGGAGCAGTACAGA
Source organism: Timema monikensis (assembly GCA_902151445.1). Lineage (NCBI taxonomy): Eukaryota > Metazoa > Arthropoda > Insecta > Phasmatodea > Timematidae > Timema > Timema monikensis. The sequence goes on from CABFVZ010000627.1 coordinate 252,167, forward strand.
AGCGGATTTACACTATAGGCCCACTAGGCACGGTCCTAGGGGTAGCACATTTTGGATAACATTATTTTAATTTTTTGTTTTTAATGATAACATTTATGGCGTGTACATGCCTGATTTTCTTTAGTAGAAATCTTTTCTCGAATACTAGCTTC
>CABFVZ010000627.1:252348-324482 GCA_902151445.1 Timema monikensis
CTTCTCGCCCCCACATCTCTTTCTTCCGAAACCTCCTAAAACCCTTGAAGAAATGGGGAGGGGGGAGGGAGGCGCGGAAAAGTTTTAAATCCACCACTGGAGGAGTATTGTCCCAGTAAAAGGTGTTGGTAGGTAAGATCTCTATTTAACAACAGCCAATCAGGTGTCGAGTGACTCGGGATCAATTCAAAATGTGATAACAAGAAATCATGAAAGTGGTTGTTTTGCATCCTATTTTGTATGCATAATGATATTAAGAATAGTGTTTTACCTTAAAATTTTTAAATGTTCATTCTATTTGTATTTAAATGATTTTCCTTTGGCTAAATATAGGATGATATTTTGAGAACTGTCATTCGAATTATCTTATAATCTCAGCTATTAATAGCTCATAAAAGAATTCATATTTAAAAAATCTTCTGGGTGATGACTACTTCAAATAACTTCCCCCCCTTTGGCTTGGGGGTTGCATATAAAACTTTTTTCTTTTTGTTAATTGTCCCCGTTCACAAATGCTTCTAAAGTAAAAATAAAGTATAAACTTTCACTGTTGACCAACAAAGTGTTTATTTTATAATCCGCTCTTCTCAGCATGTTATTATTCTACTTACCCGCTTCGGTAGCTGAATGGTCAGGAGCAGTACTACTCAGATGTTACTGTGTGGCGGAGCGGTATTTTTTTTCAGTGGCACCCAGGGACAGGCTTAGGGGAAAGTTAATACCTTGTGTAGGTATTAAAGCTATTATTTTTTTTATGGAAGCACACTTCTATTGATATTAAAGAAAAAAAAAATTTACACATAATGGGACAAATGAGTTTGCTTATTTTTGCATATTAAACACCAACAGGACAAAATAAATCGAGAAAGCGATAGTGGGAAGAATGAGAGGGGGGATGGGGAAGATTAACCAACGAAACTTAAATATTCTAGGCAAAAAAGTTTCATAATGTTATTGAATGATTGTTATTCAAACAGAATATGTTGTATTTTTAAACTGTTCTTAGCTTTTAAATTGATTTAACTTGTAATAAATTTTTTTTTCTCTTGTTTGCTGGTCATGGACTGGCTTCCATTGGCTTGCGGACCTGCACTGGTCCACGGACCACCATTTAAGTAGCATTGATCTAGAGCATTACTAGTCACAATAGACTAAACTGCCGAAGACAGGAAGACCAGGGTTCAATCCCGGTTGGGTATACTGAGGGTTTTCCACTCTAACTCTATGTAAATGCGGGTACATCCTGAATGGGTAGTAAGATGTGGTGCTAAATAGGTAATTAAATAATGAGTTACATAATTTGCTTAGTTTATAAGAAACATAGTTTTCTGGCTTATTCCTTTACTTTAGGTGTCTAGTGTCTTTGCATCTGTAAAAGAACTAAAATATTTTATAGATGTTAAACATTAAATTCCTAGTTTAATTTTAAATCTAGAATGTATAACTATATAGTTTTTTTAATTGTGAGAATGACTGCCCCAGTACTTTTTTTTTCATGACTTTGACTACACCACTCAGGGAGGGGGTGCTTAAAGCCTAACATATTTTCAAGAGTACTCAATTCCAGGAGATGGGCTATGGGTTGGGCACTCTTATAGAACTAGACCAGTGTTGCCAACTCTATAGTCTCTAGCGATAGTACACGGACTTGAAATGGATTGTATTTTTACCAGTAGGATACTACTTTCTGACATATTGATAAGCCCACCGATTTTCATAAAAAATAATAATTGATGTAAAATGTGTTACTTTATAGTAGAGTCACAGGATAATACTTTTAGAAAATATCCTAAAATTGGATTGTACAGGTGGTGAAATTATATCAAAAGTATTATCCAGATCGTACAGTTGGCAACTCTGGACTAGACTAGCAGCTACAGTAGCCCCATGGCTTATTTGGTGCTGAGTGACAGCTCACAGCTGACTTATGACAGTCAACATTTAGGTGTATACCTAAATTTTGACTGTCAGAAGTGACAGCTGCTAAACACATGTTATTTCAGATCATATGGTTCGGCTTAGGGATACATGATTTGGTCTGGTAACTTCAAAGCCATCAGCTGTCAGTCAGCACCAAAGAAGTCATGGGGCTACTGTAGCTGATCCCGTAAACTAGTTTGGGGCACTATCGCTAGGAGCAGCTTGCAATGACGCCATAGATGAATGCGCATGCGTGGACGTCAAGTCCATAGAAAAGGAAGTGTGAAGTTGGTAAAATTCGCCATTACTGTTTTGTTAGTAATTTGTCGTTTATTTTAAAGAAGGAGTTTAACTAGATTTTCTAGCTTTTACATTTTATAGCGTGATTTATTTATAAAATACTGGATTTAGTTACATTTTATTGATATAAGAATGTATTAATTAACATTCCGCAAAAGAAAGTGAGTTGTTTCCAAGTGTAATGTTCCTTCTAATCTTTAAGTTCGCGGCTCTAGCGATGTGGTTCTACTTACCAACATTAAAGTGGCGTTTCTATAATTATCCCTTGTCTATGTTATGGGAACATACTTGTCAAGGTTTTGTTTATAATATTTAAGTAGTAACATATCTGGCTTACAGCAGACCCAACTTTAGTGACATATTCAATCACCAAACATTACAATTTTGTATACGTTGTTTGCATTCATTCCATTTAAATAAAGGGATTATTTTTTTCAAAAAATATTGAAATAAAAATAAAACAATTATTAAAGGAACATTTTTCATCTCCCATCTCTCTTTGCCAGTCGTAAGTCAAAGTACCGCAGCCACGTAACTCGGATTCATGTAGATCAAGGACTATATTATAAGGACATTCCCCCTACATACCAGAATGTGTGAGTGGCAATCTGACCTTGTGGGCTCGTCCAAGAAGAAAACTGGCGGGTTATTGATCAACTCCAGGGCAATGGACAGTAGTTTCTTCTGTCCGCCAGATAGAGCCTCTGTTCGGGACTTGAGAGTCTCCGACAAGTTCAGGGTGGCAAGGATATCCATTATCTGAACAAAGATACAAATTAGTCCAATATACAATTCCTAGGCGTGTTTCTCAAATCACTTCGCTACATACGCTAGTAAAGTGCCAATATCGGTTCGATCAAAGAGGACATAGGCTTATTAAATGGCTTCTTTCCAGCCCCTCTGTCAACTCGATGGCCAGTTAAAATCCTGTCTTAAGTCACGGATAACACACAGATCAGGTAGGTATAATACAGCTAGAATCATCATATTGCGATCACCTTGAGTCTTTATTATAAAACAGAGTGATTCAGAAGGACGAAACCGTTTCAGCATAGTTTAAAATATATTACAACGCACTTTTTAAAGGATTATTTTAATATAATAACAACAACCATTTCACGCAAGCCAGTTATTTAAATTTTGTCAAATGAAGAATGCAGAAAATCGCGTTTCGATGCGATTTTTGTTTCAAGCGCAACATTGTTTCTAGTTACACAGATAATCAGCTGTGAGGTGGAATCTTAACCTTTTTACCCCTACCAGTGTGTGGAGAAAAGCAAAGAATCAATGTCAATCGCATCGATTATCTTTCAATCTAATTGATTGGCCTACTAAATAAAGAGTGGGCTTTATTCCATCTCAAGCTTTGACAACATCCTTGCCTTCCTTTGTAGACAAGGTGATGATATTTTGATAGGTTTTAAGTTTTTAAAAAAATTTTTGCTAGTTTATTTACTTGATATATTCAGAAACGCTGCTTTAACATCCCTATTAGCTCTGGGAGAGATATAAACCACAGATTTCACAGAATAATCAAAATACAATGACTAGCATTTGAATTGTCAGCCATTTGTCTCAAAGGGAGAGAGTATTGAAGAGAGTTGGGGAACGAATCCGAGGCTCGCGAGATCGAAAACAAACACGTGCATGCACACTTTTGGCTGGCCACAGAATTTATTACAACTGGCAGGCAATGTTGCCACTACAAGACATAATTATCTTAATTTATTTGGAAAGTGATTAAATTTTTTTTAAAAAAATCAGTTTTTATGATTTTTGACGTTATTTAAAATTGTTCCAGGCCCTCCTCCCCTGGAATTGCTTCACGCCTCCCCCCTAACACCAGATTGGGAACCACTGATATAGAAAATATTACCAGAATGTAAAAATATAAAAAAACATAATATGTGGTCTGATTTATTTAACTATTGAAGCGAGTTCTCCGATTTAGCTCCATCAATTTGTATTTGTCATCCTGTTGTGGATGGATATGTTTCACGTTAACTTTTGAACGCATCAACCGATTTAATCCAAACTTAGCACAGTAAGTTGTTCTTTGTACCTTTATACAGATCAAGTTCTTTGGGTAAGAAAATCTTATGAGGGCTTGGGGAGAAATCAACCTTTATATGCATAACAACACGGCTTCTAGCATTAATCATTACATTCACCTCTTAGGGAATTTCCTGACATCTTTTACGGTTGAAAATTGGTGTATAGGTGCAAAATACTGTGATAACATTAATTAAAAAGATATATACTTTTTGAAGGAAAGAGGGAGGGGGGGTTGAGACAGATAATTGGGGATACCCTAAACGAAGTTTTACCAGGGCCCTCATGTCTGCTAGGGGTGACCCTGGTCCAGGAAATGGTACTTAAGTGAAATTTGGTTAATTTAATATCAGGGTAATTCAATCAAAAACTATGTATTGAATTAATATATTTGTAGGAAACTAAAAAGAGTACATTCTTTTATAAAGTCAAGCTTTAATAAACTATGTTTAACACCAATCAAACTTTCAAAGATCAATAAGTAAACTACCTTTAAATCAACTGTTGTCTGAAAAACAAGTAAACGGTGCTATTTATTGCTTAAAACATACCTCATATACCCATTTTGAACAAAATCATTAAAGCCATTTAAAAATAAGTTGTATTTAAAAAATCTGTGATTGGTAGGGCCTATATCACTCTTAATTTTATGATAGAATCAAAATCACGATCTGACCTTGAGGTATGACATATACCATCTAAATTTCAAGTTCTAAATAAATTAATCAGACTTACTCAGGATTATCCCAGTGAGAAACATAATTATTGTAAGACGCCATTTTTGAATCAGGGGTCCAGAAACTTCATAACACCGAGATAGAATTTTTTAACGATTACAATACTTTCTCTCTGTGAGGAAGTTAGAATATATATATATATATATATATATATATAATTTCACTACCATTAAAGTGAAACGAAAACAATTAAAATATATAAGAACACTAATAGAAACAATTTCGTTAAAGGATTCCCAAGTGGTGTTCGCTATAGACCAACTTATTCTACATACGTATTCAATTATAAGAAACCCGCTTCGGTGGGCGCATGGTCTAAGGCGCCACTCTCGCACTAAACTGGACTGTCGATGACTGGGAGATCGTGATTCGATCCCAGTCGAGTGTACTGAGTTTTTTTTTACTAAATTGTTTCCCACTATCAACGTAAATGCAGGTACCCTTCCTCTAAATGCAACCTTCCTCATCCCTAACCCATTAGCACAATTGATACATTAGCGTATAACCAGAATGGGTGGTAAGACGTGGTGCTAAAAATTATAATATTAGAGATGAGACGCTAGAATCCTTCTAATCCCATGGCATTTTTAGAGATTCGAGATTCGTAAAAGTCTAAAAAAAATATCTCAAATATGATTGTGAAGACCTTGTCTTTAAATAACCATTTTAAGCAATTGGTAAATGAATTATATATACCTATGTGGTTGGGAAAGTAACAAAATTGTATTAATATAATTAATTTACTATAAAAGGGCTATCTTTTTTGCTATGAGGTAATATACATAACAAAATAACATTTGTCGGTTGCAACAAGCCTTAAACAACTATTTTAAAATTATATTTTAAATGTTTTAAATTGAATTTAAATTGTATATTTTTTAACGATTTTAGGATTTGAATTTGTAAGAAAAATTAAAATTCGTTTTCAAGAAGTATAGAATTTGATCTATTTCTAGTATTTATAAGTATCGAAGCTGACAATAGCTCACCATGTTCATCTTCGTCATCTTGGACAAATTTGTGGGCAGCTTCAGATTGGCAGATACCATCATGGCTTCTTCCACTGTTAGCAATGGCTGGATTTGATCTTCCTGAGTGATGTAGCAGGACATTTTATGAAACCTCCTGCTATTTCGAGGCTGACCGTTCTCTGTAATGTCTCCAACAACTCCAGTTTTCCTACAAGACAATAACCTTGACAGTTAAATCAACATAGTAGTGTTATGCTGATAGAGATTATGTACTTTTTGTTTGTATGCTAAACGTAAAAAGTTCAAAAGCTTATATAAATGCACATGGGCTGATCTTATTTAGTATCTACGTTATAACATCATCTTTCTTACTAACTATAACCAGCTCTCTGGCCTTAAGGAACTCAAAAGGTCATGACTGCCAGAACGTAAACTCGCCATTCAACACTATCCTGAGACACCTCTATCCAATTCCCACTAACACCCAACCTCATTAAAATACGTTTCATATTAGCCTCCCATTCATGTATCAGCCCACCAAGGGGTTTTGTTTCTTCAGGTTTCCCAACTAAAGCTATGTGTACACGCCTGTTATCGCCTATACACGCCACATGACCACCCCACCTCAACCGGCTTGCCTTGATTATCTTTAATATGACAGAGGCGTGCTTACAGGAGAGGTGAAGGGAGGGAAGTGGAGGATGGTAGACATTGAACCCCCCTAATGTTGCTTCAAATCTTGTTTTTAATATGACAGAGACGTGCTTACAGGAGAGGTGAAGGGAGGGAAGTGGAGGATGGTAGACAATGAACCCCCCTAATGTTGCTTCAAATCTTGTTTTTAATATGACAGAGGCGTGCTTATAGAAGAGGTGAAGTGAGGGAAGTGGAGGATGGTAGACAATGGACCCCCCCTAATGTTGCTTCAAATCTGGTTTTTAAGCAATCAGGTAAGACATAATTATTTTGGGGGCGAAAGACGCTCTTAACTGTAATCGCAATTTTAAACCAGCTCTAAATATCTTATAGAGGCATCAAGTTTGTTTTTTAATATCCAGGTAATGACCATTATAAATGGTTTCTAAGGGTATCTAAATGTTAAAAAAACCTGTAATAGGTCTACTCCAAAAATATTCTAGAGGCAGCTAGTTTTTCTATATTTTCCAGGCGAGAGCCACTCCAAATATCTCCCGGGGACGTCCAAATTACAACAATTTTCTAAGCGATGACCCCTTTAAATTACCCCTGGCTTTGTTTGTCTTGAGAGAGCCAAGTCCTCCAAACCAACCTCCTTTTGGATCAACCCTCCAACTCTATCCTCCCTCCGATTCACTAAAAAGGTTCATACACCAATGCAGATATATCCAAAAACAAAGATTGTTCCAACGGAAGATACAATATTTAAACGCGGTATTGACACTTTTACCTTCTTTGGGTTTTCTTTTAAGAAAGTATATGGATAAACAACATAAAGGCGATTAAAGGTTTTAGTGTGACTTCTAACACTATTGTGAATGAGTCTTTTCTAAAATGACTTAGTTCAACAATGATTCCAGGAGCACCTGGTAAATTTGATACACCGAACTATCACCTGCGACAAATTTGAAGTGGTTTTCAACCGGTGGCAGGTGAGGTGTTGTCCAGTGGTACATGTGTGCGCGATAGGATATCATCAATAGGGTTTAAAAATTAAATTAGGAACGGGTTCTTTTAGGATGATTAACTGTTTCGCAAAGTATGTATAGATATTATCATCCTAGTGTCGTATTCTAGTGTGTATTCTTAGAATTGCTTTGAAAAATACTACGAGCGTCACGTTTAGTTTCACTTTCAGCCGTACTCTAGCTCGTGGGAGGATTTTCTGCGCTGGTTTTCGTCAAAAACAAATATCGGAACAGATTGAATGGAGTCACCGACCTGGGGCCAAAACCAAGCAAAACCTTTCTCTGTGGCAAAACTCAGACTGATATTAAAAAATAAATCTGGTTTCAATGAAGCAAGCTTAAGTATCTCATTGATAATATTTTTGTTACTTTCATTCTATTCACATTTAAAAAAAAACGATAGGAAACTTATAGCTTACTTAGTCCCTGAATATGAATACAATATTTTATAAAATATGCTTCAGTCCTTAAAAAATTATCCAGCCTTTGGAATGTTATCTATTGGTGGTACTTCAGATAATGATGACAATAAAGTGTGCATTATGAGGAAAACGTTGAACAACACTTATCTAGTGTGAAATTATCTGGTGTACCGATGAGGGGTTTTCCTCAATAGTTTTAAACTCTCTCTCCACGAAAGTTTGGCTACGATTCTTATAAATTAACCTTCCTCATACCTATACATTAGCACAATTTATATATACACATACAACCCTAACGTATTTTAAGACGAGGCAACAATGAAAATACTTATTAGTGAACGCTAAAAATTCTCTAAACTTACATTTGTTTTATAACAGGGAAATGTTACAGAAGATGGTCAACAATGTTTATTTTATAACATAAGTTTGTTAACCAATAGACTACAAAGGTCCTCCTTCCTCCTATCAATGATGACACTTATTCAAAAATTACCTGAACACTTTTTAATAGCAGACGATAGCTTAATACTTTTCAACCAAAAAATAACCACTTGCTTTGTTCAAGCTATATTAGGTAAATTTAAGATAAACTAAAATAATTTAGTGCATAATGGTTTAAATATTTATCAAATTTTATAAAAATAAGTTAATATTTAGTGTTTTTATATTTTACTTAACCTATATAAACCTTTAATATTGTTTTTTATACAAATGAAGAAGTCCTAAGAAGAGTGGATGAGAAAATAACCAATTTGTGTGGGATTCTGGGGTAGAAATCAAACTGGATTGGACACAGGAGGAACTGTCTTCTGAACGACGTCTTAGAAGGAAGAGTTGAGGGAAAGAGGAGCTTAGATAGGAGGAGAATTAAAATATTATATGACTTGAAGGAAATAATAAAATACTGGGAGCTGAAGGATGAGATAAAAGGCAGGTTGCATTGGTGATCTAATTTCACTGACAAATGGAATGGAACTGTCATAAGACAGAACACCTAATAAACAATAATACCAATTTAAAATATTGGTACTATTCCAACATTATTAGTAGTAGGTCAACTATGAATTGTAGACACACTTATTATGTTGCATTTTACCTTTAAATATAGCAAATAGCTACTTTACAAAATATCATGTATTCCTTGCGTAGGCAGTTTAATTACCTAAAAATGGACTAATAGTGTATCAAGTTTGGTCAATATATATATAAAATACTTTTACTTACCGTATACACTCATTGATAAATTGTATTCCCATTACAATATTTTAACTTTATTGTGTGCTACTTCTAGTAAAAATATGCTGATTTGGATAAGTCTGCCTTATGTGATTTTACTAAATAAGGATAACGGCATTTGGCCAAATATTGCTTTCTTTTGAATCGAATGAGCTAACTGCACAGGTATAGCTAAATACATATTTAGTTGACAATTTCCCAACGGAATGGAATGTGTTGACCAATTTAAAAAAAATCTGAAGTAGTAATTGAAATTAATATATTTAAAATTGGATGAATTTTTAAATACTTTAAAAACATAGTGTGGGCAACTATTCTAAAAGACTAATTTTGAGAGTTAATTAAATAATTTTGGTTTTATTCTATATTTGATGCCCATTAAGAGCTTTGCTAAACTTTTCAATGCATATGTTACACCCTATTCGTGAATTTGTCCATTGATTCCCCCCATTTATTCATACCCTCTATCCGTAAATGTGGTCACTTTCATAGATAATGGCGGCGTCCGCTCGCCCGGTATAGCTCGATCGTGAGGTCAAAATATAAACTATAACTCAATAATACTCTACAATGTCTATTAAAAAAAGCTAAAATGAACTAATAAATAATCTTCAACAATTATTAATGTTTCCAACACCTTAGCTCAGTCAGTAGCGTGTTTGTCTACTGAACTAAGAGTGTCGGGTTCGATTCATGGCATGGCCGAACAATTTATAATTGATGAAATGTGGGTTCACCCTTTCACAGTGATAAATTAACAGCCGGGGGACCGAATGTTGAGCCTGTCCTAGTCTTAAGTTAGATTAGAAGGCATTTGAAGCTACGATAGGCCTAGCAAGCCAGTAGTGGAAAATATATAGCTTGGATAAAAAACTGACCCGGGCCACAGACTGGAAACAGTATTATTATTATTATTATTATTATTAGCACCGCGTCTTACTACCCGTTCGGGTTATACGCATTTAAGCTAATGTGCAATGGTAGGGTGATTGTGAGATGAAATGAAGGACCTACAGTTTAACGTGGAATCCGAACCACGGTGGAGGCCTGGCATTCCCCACATTCACAAGATGTCTTGTCAAAGGTGAAGGAAGGGTTTGGTAATCAGATAAATCTTTGCCGGTACCGAGGATTGAACCCCGGCCGCCAGTACAGAAGTCCGACACCTTACCCCTAGACCACCAGGTCACCAATAGATGTGTAAAAAGTTAGGGACTAATGTTGAAAAACGCACCTATGTCTCACTTGTTTCAGAGTCAACTCTTTTCTACAAATACCAGAGAAAACCTCACTACGATGGTTACATTAGAGATATATTCCTTTACTTACAAGCTACATGTGGGGCTCATAACAGTTCAATTTTCCAGCCATAGTAACGATAATTTGGTACAATTTGTATCTAATATGTTTTCAAACTTAATTTGTATCAACGAGTCAAACAAAATAAACTTCCTCTAAATTATCTTTCCATACGCCACATACATTCCTCTTAGCAATTTACCATTCCAACACACGATTAACCCCCTCTTGATGTACACGTGCGGGTACAGTTCTTATAAATTACACCTACCTTATTATTATTCCCAAAACTTTCTTTAATTGAGTGCAATAGATTTTTATTCACTAGAATTGCGAATAAATAATCATTTTACCTTTTTACAACATAAACAATGATTATTTATCACACGAAAAAATGTAGATATTGTTGTGCCTTACCTGTACCCAGACAAAGAATTTAAAAGGCAAGTCTTTCCCGCACCCGAGGGACCCATAATTGCTGACAACTGTCCAGACTTGAATTTACCATTCACATCTTGAAGAACCTTTTTCTTCGGTCCTGTAACAAAATACACTCTAGTTCACTCTCTGTTCTAGAATCATTAAGAAGTATTTTACTTCTTACTACTCGTCTGAGCTTATATACTAATCATGATAATTTGAGGGAGGTTGAATTAAAAATGTAGTGCACCAGCATTTACGTGAATGTATAGTAGGAATACATTTAGAAAAACCATCCTTAGTACACCCTACCAAGATTCGAACCCTGACCTCTTCACCATCGTCAGTCCAATCTATCGCGAAATTGACGTCTTAGAGAATGGTTTAGTAATTATTTTCTGGTGGTAAAACAATTGTCTTTTTAATAGGTTGGAGATAATAAAGGTGGAATTTAGAGAAATTCTCAGACAATTGTAACAAGTAGACCTACCCTTGACCCATATTGAAGATCGCCACGGTCTAAACTCTAAAGCGTACACGTGGGTTAAAGAGCCAACGCTATCTTGTCGGATTTGTCGGTAACGGGGAGGTTTGGGTTTGAATCTTAGCGGGAGTTTTATCTTAAATGGTTTCCCACTCATTCTCCACGAAAAAGCGCGTACACTTCCTTTAAACTACACCTTTATCTACCGCATCGGTGCTCATATGGTCTGACACGTCACTATAATAGATTTCTGGTAACAGGTGATCGGAGTTCGAATACTGATTAAGTGTAGTAAGGGTGGTTTAATCTAGTGGTTTCCCTCTCTTCCTTCACTCAAATGTAGATACATTTAATCTAAAGCTATGTCTGACTCATCTCAGGCTCATTAGTGTAGAAACGTGGAATTCTCAGACGGCTATAATTACGTGAAATACATTATTACAATAATAATATTAGATTAATAATTAAAATATGATAAGGGGTCATCCATAAGCACTCATGATGGGAGGCTGAAGAGGTAGCTCTAATGTCTACATGGTGTAATATGGAGGAAAGGATGAAGAGGGAGCTCTAATGTCTACATGGTGTTTTATTTGGGGAAAGATGAAGAGGGAGCTCTAATGTCTACATGGTGTTATATGGGGGAAAGATGAAGAGGTAGCTCTAATGTCTACATGGTGTTTTATGGGGGAAAGATGAAGAGTTAGCTCTAATGTCTACTCGGTGTTATATGTGGGGAGGAAGATTAAGAGGGAGCTCTAATGTCTACATGGTGTTATATGGGGGAAAAGATGAAGAGTTAGCTCTAATGTCTACATGGTGTTATATGGAGGGAAAGATGAAGAGGGAGCTCTAATGTCTACATGGTGTTTTATTTGGGGAAAGATGAAGAGGTAGCTCTAATGTCTACTCGGTGTTATATGTGGGGAGGAAGATTAAGAGGGAGCTCTAATGTCTACATGGTGTTATATGGGGGAAAGATGAAGAGGTAGCTCTAATGTCTACTCGGTGTTATATGTGGGGAGGAAGATTAAGAGGGAGCTCTAATGTCTACATGGTGTTATATGGGGGAAAGATGAAGAGGTAGCTCTAATGTCTACTCGGTGTTATATGTGGGGAGGAAGATTAAGAGGGAGCTCTAATGTCTACATGGTGTTATATGGGGGAAAGATGAAGAGGTAGCTCTAATGTCTACTCGGTGTTATATGTGGGGAGGAAGATTAAGAGGGAGCTCTAATGTCTACATGGTGTTATATGGGGGAAAGATGAAGAGGTAGCTCTAATGTCTACTCGGTGTTATATGTGGGGAGGAAGATTAAGAGGGAGCTCTAATGTCTACATGGTGTTATATGGGGGAAAGATGAAGAGGTAGCTCTAATGTCTACTCGGTGTTATATGTGGGGAGGAAGATTAAGAGGGAGCTCTAATGTCTACATGGTGTTATATGGGGGAAAGATGAAGAGGTAGCTCTAATGTCTACTCGGTGTTATATGTGGGGAGGAAGATTAAGAGGGTGCTCTAATGTCTACATGGTGTTATATGGGGGAAAGATGAAGAGGTAGCTCTAATGTCTACTCGGTGTTATATGTGGGGAGGAAGATTAAGAGGGTGCTCTAATGTCTACATGGTGTTATATGGGGGAAAGATGAAGAGGTAGCTCTAATGTCTACTCGGTGTTATATGTGGGGAGGAAGATTAAGAGGGTGCTCTAATGTCTACATGGTGTTATATGGGGGAAAGATGAAGAGGTAGCTCTAATGTCTACTCGGTGTTATATGTGGGGAGGAAGATTAAGAGGGAGCTCTAATGTCTACATGGTGTTATATGGGGGAAAGATGAAGAGGTAGCTCTAATGTCTACTCGGTGTTATATGTGGGGAGGAAGATTAAGAGGGAGCTCTAATGTCTACATGGTGTTATATGGGGGAAAGATGAAGAGGTAGCTCTAATGTCTACTCGGTGTTATATGTGGGGAGGAAGATTAAGAGGGAGCTCTAATGTCTACATGGTGTTATATGGGGGAAAGATGAAGAGGTAGCTCTAATGTCTACTCGGTGTTATATGTGGGGAGGAAGATTAAGAGGGAGCTCTAATGTCTACATGGTGTTATATGGGGGAAAGATGAAGAGGGAGCTCTAATGTCTACATGTTGTTATATGAGGAGAAAGATGAAGATGTAGCTCTAATGTCTACATGGTGTTTTATTTGGGGAAAGATGAAGAGGGAGCTCTAATGTCTACATGGTGTAATATAGGGGAAAGATGAAAAGGGAGCTCTAATATCTACATGGTGTTATATGGAGGGAAAGATGAAGAGGGAGCTCTAATGTCTACATGGTGTAATATAGGGGAAAGATGAAAAGGGAGCTCTAAAGTCTACATGGTGTTATATGAGGAGAAAGATGAAGAGGTAGCTCTAATGTCTACATGGTGTTTTATGTGGGGAAAGATGAAGAGGGAGCTCTAATGTTAACACTCTTGATAAGAAGGGCTACGTTTCACAGGTTGTGGGATAGAGGGTGTCATAAAAAATGTTTACATGATGCAACGTGATGTTGGGTAGAGGAGGGGTGGAGTATTACGTGGTTTATGGATGACCCCATGGCGTTTATCCTACATAGGAGAACGATATAATTATTTTGACTGCGTGACCATGACCTATGATCTGTGACAATTTGAATTATAATGTACGTCATTGTCGACACACATGTGAAGCTGAGTAATGTTATGTTATGAAAATATGTATGTGTGTTTGTGTAAGAGAAAGATATGTGATGTTGATGCTTAAACGGTTGATTTAATACACTGTGAAATTAATATCAATGTCAAGGCAGGCAACTTATTGTAAAGTAATTGTTTTTACTGGAGGGGATTTTATCTCCATAAATTATATACAGTCTTACAGACTTTGCCGACCTAAAAGTGATTAAAAATGACCTATAAATTATAAAATATTACTTTGAATTTACAAAAAAATCAACAAAACAAAACAACCACAACAGTATATAAACTTATAAATGACAGTATATTAGTATATTAATAATATAATACAACGTGCTTTGGCCGGTCGCACAAAGGATGTTGCAAAACGTCTCGAAACATGATGAAACAAAACATCTTGAAACAATGACACGAAAAAATGTTTCAACTAGCCTATTATTTTTTTTCCAAATGAAACACAAATGAAATTCAAAGAAACAAGAAATATTTTGTCTGTGGAAGATGGCGGAGTATAATCTTGGTTATTTCAATATTGATGAAGTGTTTGTTATAGTTGCCTGGGATTTGAATCAAATAGAAGGTACTGGGTTCACACTATCAATGAAAAAAGAATTGATAAAATATTATTTGGAAAATTACAATATACAAGAACTGATCAAGTTCCTCATTTCCCCTTCTTCCCAATTTTGGTCAACAAGGTAATTGTTATGGTATTCCTTCGGACTATGATTGTATAACACTAGTATTTGCTGGATGAAAGCAATAAAAGAAGTCAACATCAATGTATTTACACTCACTCTCAGTTGACATTTTCGGCAATTTTTACCTAAACAAAGCACAAACAAAACATGGACGTTCACCACAGATAAGGCTCTTAGTTTTTATAAGAATGTATGTAAAACAAGTATATTATCTATTAAAAGTCATAAGAATTAAATCAATTATTAGTGGATGCAATATATTTTTGTATGAAATGTTGATTATAGATGAAACATGGCAGTAGAGAAGACAGCTAGCTGCTTTGTTTCGACATGTCTCACTGTATATAGCCATGTGTTGTCGCTTTTGTTCCGGCTTGTGTCAGCAAGTGTGGAGGGATTCATTTGAAAGCATATAGTCACAGTGGAATGACACACGATAAGGCACAATTACACAAAAATGTTTCGTTTCAATCGTGTTCTGAAACGTTTTGTGTCATCTTGTGGACGCTCGACATTAGTTTTATTCTCTACACCTTTTTATTTACCTAGATTCACTTGCAAGGTTTTTAAAAACTTATTTGAGGTATTTAACGTGCAAGCACTTCTTGAACCGACTGATTATATCAGCACACGAGAATTTCTATGAGCGAGTTTGAAAGGGTCTACCAATTGTTTCGGGAAACAAACGTTCACATACTTTCCAGGAATCTTTTACATGCCACAATCGACATAGGACCGGCGGCTTTACTTCAACTCCGAAGGAAGTTGTGCAACTGATTTTTACTGCTCAATAAAAATCCGTCAACCCCGGCTGGGTTTGAACCCACGAACATTGGATCCTGAGGCGAGCACCTTATTGAAATCGACCGGCCAGTCGCTGCACGCGGAATCGGTCACAGCGACCACGATTATTATAACGGCCAGAATGTATGTGACTGTGAGGACGCTATAAAAGAATTGAGGGGTAAATATTGTAGTCTTGAGGATGACAAATTGCTACATTAATTAATATTAAATAAATATTAAACGTGGAGGTGCATTATATTAATTTTATACCGCCATTGACAGAAATGAACAAAATTACGACTTTTTATAGTTAAATTTGTAATAAACGTGCCAATAAAGTGCTCACATGAGTGTTGTTGGAAATGTTTGAAGCTAGTGGCAGGATTCAACAGTCGTCAGTCGACACACGAGTGATGAATGCGTCCTTCATCACCAGGTTCTTTTCCTGTTCAGGCTATACGAATGTCTACTAATCACGTTAATGAGCTATGGATGAGAAAGGTTCAATGCAGAGAAATTGTACCCACATTTTCATGGCGGGAGAGTGGGAAAACAATCCTCAGTACACCCAGCCAAGATTATAACCCCATTCTTCCTGTTATCGGCAATCTAGTCTAACTCAAGAGTGACGCCTTAGAATATGTGGCCACCGAAGCAGTTCTCCAGCTTATCTAACAAGTAGAAATGGCTTCAATAAAACACTCCTTTTGGTAAAATAATTTTAACCCTGGACCAACAGACTATTTTCCTCGAATCGGTGAAACATTCTCACGAGTACCATAGCTAATTACCAAATATGGGAAATAACAAAATTGGTAAAAAACTTTATTGTTTTATTTGAGGGGTTCAAGCCCATTCTACCTGGGTTGTTTCTGGTCGTCTTATGGTGGGGAATTGCCTACTCCAAGGCAGGAATTAGCTATGACCCATCGTGATTTTACAAACATCTTAGATCAATCACTATGACTCGTAAAATGTTCAACATATTTATTGGATGATTTAACATTTAAAAGTAGTGTAATTATATGACAACAACAAAAACATTATCCTAAACCTCGAATTGGCTTCGCATGTTTCATTCTTCACTTCGACTTAGTTTCGTATTTAAAATGTGATGTTCGCATTCCCCGGTCTCCCTATTTAGTAATATTGCGTGGGTGGGCTGTATCAATCGTAGTTCAGTCATTGCTACCAGGGGATGCACGAATGTACTAATCATACATCCTTTCCGTGGAGGCTCTTTTCATGTCCCGATGAGACTAGCTGATAGTAAGTAATAGTTCCTCCAATGTTTGATAGAATTGCACTTAGTGGCAAGAAGTGCTAGCATCGAGTGTTACCCTATTGTTCCCCCTCAATGGCTATAAATTCATGCCCATTTTAAGTTTAATTTCTTAGTCAAATAGTATACCTTGACTGACAAACGTCTGTTACTCTTTATATAGTTTTTGTTTGTGTGAATCCTTTTTCAATTTTATTTTTACAAAATAAAATAATAGTTTTTGAAAATAAAAAATCTATGTGTATGTTTAACAGGTTTGAGTAAGGGGATGCCTTACAATATAGGTATCTGTTCACTTTCTAAGATGTCACATTTTGTCATTGTTGGTATTATCTATATAGCAAATTGTGAACAATGAAGGTGAGCTAAAGTGTGATCCGTCTTTATATCGCGTCCCACTGGTCTTTAAACTATATAAGGAACCACCCCTACGTGGGGGTGGCATCCAGGGCAATTTTAGCGCCGCGTCTTACTAGCCTTTCGGGTTATACGCTTATGTATTAATTACGCTAATGATTTTAGTAATTAGGAAGGTTGTATTTAGAGGAAGTGTACCCACAATTGCGTGAAGGAAGAGTGTAAAACCATTTTGGATAGACCCCCCTCAATACACCCGACCGGGATTTGAAACCAGATCTCCCCATCATCGGCAGTCTAGAGTAACGCCTAAGTAGCGTGTGGGACCAGGTAAAACAGGCTGTGATTGGTTAATATAAATAGTCCTGGATCTCTGATTGGATGTTATTTATAGCATTTGCTCAGCGCATTCCCCCTGCCCCTTCCCTTCCAAGTTTGACCCCCTTTCCGCGGTTTGTATGTGTTCCAAACTTGCTGGTTCCATTTGATTTTTTATGTGTGCCCATTGGTTTTTATGAGTGCCCCCCACGACAGCGATTAGTGATGATAAAAAACTCATTCGGTCACGCAAATGTGGGTGCATTTAACAACGTAAAGATGTGAGAAGGAATTATTTGATTTAATTACCGTTCTAATAGCCATTAGCGATGTTAAAATATCCTTCGGCTCCCAAATTATGGGATGATGTACCCTGCAAAAGAGTCCATACATGTCAAAGGCGGAGTTCTAATTTGAAAGCGGACCCCCTAAGTCAGTATTATGAAACACCTCTGGCGCATGAATTCCCCTGTTTTTCAGAGGTTGAAACCAATGATTCACAAGGATATTTGTGACGGAAATATACCTGAATGTCAATGCTACAGAAGGCGAGTATGCCTGAAATATATTGTTGCAACATAACAATTTCCCCATTCTATTTTATAAGTCGATTGTGACTAAAATAAACACTGTTGGTCACATCGATGGGGGAGGTCAATGAAATCCCCTCAAGGCAATAATCGATTAAGACAATGGTTTGAAGGTTGTTAACTTTTTTTGACAAAAAGAAGGATGGTTCAAAAGAGAAAGGTAGCAGTCCCAGGGCTGACCCACTTATTCCCGGAAATAAAGTGGTAGATCAAATTATTTCGTAAATATTAATATGTTCAACTGACATCTAAGATCAGGCGTTAGCATGTTTGTCCACTGAGCAAGGGTCCAGGGTTTGATTCCTGGCGTGGCTGAAAATGCTGGCTTAAACTTTCATAGCAATAAATTAACGGCAGGAGGGAGGACTGGATTTTGTGCATGGAATATTATTATTATTATTATTATTATTATTATTATTATTATTATTAGCACCGTGTCTTACTACCCATTCGGGCTATACGCACTTACGCTAATGTGTAATGGTAGGGTGATTGTGAGATGAAATGAAGGACCAACAGTTTAACGTGGAATCCGAACCACGGTGGAGGCCTGGTATTCCCCACATTCACAAGATGTCTTGTCAGAGGTGAAGGAAGGATTTGGTAATCAGATAAATCTTTGCTGGGACCGAGGATTGAACCCCGGCCGCCAGCACAGAAGTCTGACACCTTACCCCTAGACCACCAGGTCACCTACTGCATGGAATAGTCTGAGAAACTAGTACACACATTGAAGCAAAGAGATGGGCTTACAGTCATTTATATATTGTGCATTGGTTAGGCGCTGTTATACGCTAATTTGGTAGATTTGCGGAATTTAATATAGCCACATTTGCGTGAAAAGGAGAGTGGTAAACCGTCAATAGAAAAATGCTCTTAGTACACTTAACATAGATATGACCCAATTTTTATACGCCTTGAACTTTACTACCACCACGTCACTGGTTGACAGATATATTGAGAGGATATGAGTGACTAGTAATTAGTATAGATCCAAACCCCACGCCTAACGAACACTTCTAAAAGTTATACAAAATACTAGGCAATAGAAATGAAGTGTACAGCATTTAAGTATAGGTAAAATGGAAATTCACAACACCACACTGTCTAAGGCGTCAGGCCCACTCTCTCTCCACACATATGTGGAATTCCTTCCTTATTCTTACCCCCTTAGAGTAATTTTAATTGTTTCAAAATAATAGTAATTATTTTGTTACCAAACCGTATGTCAAATATAATCATTTGAGCTGGAGATCCTTAACCGACCAAAGAGAGTGGCAGAAAGTGGACCTGGATTCGAACCTTTGCAGTTTAGTATATTGCGAGAGTGCTGACTTAGACGTGTGACTCACAATTAATTATTCAGGAGTAATTTATTATGAGCCTACCTAATGGCACTGATTTGAAATCCACGATCTAGAAACCCTTCCAAAGATCACTGGTTCAACACCTGACGTGGCGAAAAAATATACCATCCTACAGATAACCTCCTTCACTGTGGGTGTTTTCACTCTCTCCTTCCACGCTGATGTGGGTATGTTTCCTCTCTGCGTCGGTGGCACTGTATTTTACATGTCCAACCAGAGGGGTATCTGCATGATAAACTGATGATGCACTTTCCTGAGGGTCAACCCTATGTGGCTACACCAATTAATTGTCAAGCTAAGTCGACTCAGTGGCGTAGTTGGCTAACGCACTCAATTCGTGTTGAGATAGACTGCCGAGGACGGGCAGATCGAGGTTCGAATCTTGGTCGGGTGAACTGGGGTGGTGGTTAACCACTCTCCCACCACGCAGATGTGGGTTTAATTCCTCTAAATTCAACCTTCCCAATTCCTAATCCATTCACTTAGCGTAATTAGTACTTAAGCCTACAACCCGAATGAGTAGTAAAACCCGGTGCTAAAATGTGTCGAGTTCGTGTGATCTATAAATAATGTGTGCCAGATCAACAGATAATTACGTTTTATTTTCCATTTTAGAAACAGGTTTTGATAATAGTTATGGGATGGTCGAAGTTTGATCCCACATTAAGATATTTTTGAGTAAATTTTCATAAATAATTTTCCACTTCCAACTCTGGAAAATCCCTTACTAAATCTAATTTATTCAGCCTTACATCCTTCTTGTGATAAATATTAGATATGTAAAACGATGGGAGGCTCTGCGAGTATTATAAATGGACATTATAAGTTTTCATAAATATTCAGGGTAAGTATTCAATTTAAAGGATATATTATAGATTCCTTCTTCAGCATCGAGCGTATTTAGGGAGGTTTTTCTAATACATTTCCACTCTCCCTCCGTACAAATGTGGGCACACGTCCTCTAATTTTGGCTTGAAGTGTAAGTGGCTAATTTGTTTTGTGTGAATATTATTTATTAGGTAAACAAAATATAGTTTTGAGCATTAAATGATATTTAGAATATTTTTATATATTTTTGTTTAAATTCTATTAGGTTTTTGGTTGGTATTTCTAATATTAATTCAAGGTCTTCATAATTGTATTCGATATTACTTACAAATTTATGTAAAAGCTATATATTATTTCGTAAGAAATAGTTGCAAACATTAAATTACATTTAAAATAAGTTTAAGTTCTTATGAATTAACGTAAGAGCTATATACGGTTTAGGCAATTTACAATTAAATTTATTTTTGTTGCTATGCGTGGCTCAAGGAATAAAACGGTTGTTTCAATTTATCCTTGGATAGCAATATACCGTCACAGCAGTTACAATTTATAAATGAATGTGTTAGATTGTGTGTGTGTGTGTGTGTGTGTGAGACACCTTACCTTAAACCCATATTGGTTAAAACTATAAACTAATATTTAAGCAGTGAAACTGATTGATATGATAATGTTAATAGTATACTTGTTCCTCCTATCTAATCTGTATCTACCGTCACAATTTATAAATATAAATGAACGTCTGTCTGACTGTGTGTGTGTGTGTGTGTGTACGTGTGAGTGTGCCGGGCTTTAATTTTTTCAGCCTTATATTTCACTCTCGAAAATAAGGTGTACACTCAACCATTGGAAGAAAGCATTTGCTTGGATGACCGTTCTAACAGGGAGAGATGAGGGTGGTTTCCCTAAATGGTTTTAAACGTTCCATCCAGGTAAATGAGGGTGCACTACCTCTAAATTCAACCTTCATCATCCCTAACATATTACTGTAAACAGTAAATAGGTGTATAACCCATAAGGGTAGTAAAACATGGCGCTAAATAAATAAATAAATATAAAAACATGGGAATGTAAATAATATCTTATAATCTCTCCTTAGATTTTAAGTAGATATTATTCCTTGGTGGGCCAGTTACGCTAATGCGGGGTACACTAAACCACTGGAAGGAATCATTTGATTAGATGACCATTGCAACTGACATTAACGGTGCTAGCCTCTCAAAAGATATTGAGGTTTGAATCCTTTTGGGCACGCCTCCCAAATGTCAGTCTCATCTATTACTGGTGGGAGACTCGCAAATGCGGGGTGCACTCAAACATGGGAAGGAAGCATTTGATTGGATGACCGTTCTAACAGCCCCACGAAATATATCGAGGATCGAATACCTGTGGCCAGGCCGTCTAAATATCAGGCTCATCTAATTCTGGCGGGGAGATGTTGGAATCAAATCCCTTCCAGGTAAACTGTTGGTAGTTTCCCCTCCTGGTAAAATGCTGAAACGTTTTCTTAATCATCCCTACCACATTATCCTAGTTAAGATATAGACGCTTAGGCATAAAAGGTGCGTGTAACCCATCTAACTATGACGGGGAGGTCATGAGTTCGAATATCCACCGAGGTGTACTGCCACTAGCTCTCACTAAATGGGTTCCCTCTCCCTCACTCCACGTAAACGTTGGAATATTACTACCTTACTCCTCCTTTCCACGTAAAATGCTGGGACATTTTCTTAATCATCTCTAACAAATTATCTTAGTTAATATATAGACGCTTAGCCAGAAAGGGTGCGTGTGTGTAACTCATCTAATTATGGGGGAGGTCATGGGATAGAATCTCCGCTGAGGTGTACCATCACTAGTTCTCACTAAATGGTTTCCTGTGTAACTCATCTAGTTATGGAGTGGGAGGTCGGAGTTTTGAATCCCCGCTGAGGTGTACTTTCACTAGTTATCAATAAATGGTTTCCCTCTCCCCCACGTAAACGCTTGAACATTTCTATCTTACTCGTCTCTACCACGTAAAATGCTGGAACATTTTCTTAATATTCCTACCTGACTATCATAATTAATACATAGACGTTTAGCCA
Source organism: Timema monikensis (assembly GCA_902151445.1). NCBI lineage: Eukaryota > Metazoa > Arthropoda > Insecta > Phasmatodea > Timematidae > Timema > Timema monikensis. Next base: position 274,886 of record CABFVZ010000627.1, read on the forward strand.
TAAATGGTACGTGTAGTTCATCTAGTTATGACGGAGAGGTTGGGGTTTCCAATCTCACTGCGGTGAACTGGGGTGATTTTATACTTTCCCTCACTCCACGTAAACGCTGGAACATTTCTACCTTACTCCTCCCTACCACGTAAAATGCTAAAATGTATTTTCTTAATCTTCCCTATCACACTATCATAATTAATATATAGACGTCTAGCCAGAAATTGTGCGTGTAGCACATCTAACTATGACGGGGAATTCGGGGGCTCGAATCTAGCTCAGGTGAACTGGAGTGGTTTTCTACTCTCCCTCACTCCACGTAAACGCTTAAATATTTATACCTTACTCCTCCCTACCAAGTTCTGGAACATTTTCTTAATCATCCCTACCACACTATCATAACTAATATATACACGTTTAGCAAGAAAGTGTGCATGCAACTCATCTAATTATGACGGGGTGGTCGATGGTTCGAATCTCACTCTGGTAAACTAGGGTAGTTTTCTACTTTCCCTCACTCCACGTAAGCGCTGGTACATTTCTACCTTACTCTTCATCTTCACCAAAAGTGTGCCATGTTGGGATGGCGTATACCTACCTACATTCGCCTATGTCGACGGACGATACCATACAACAAATTTTAGTAGAATTTTGTGGGGGATAGTGGCCCCTAAATGAGGTTTACATTTTGGAGAGAGGCCCCTGATTGTGCATAATCAGAGCTGTGTCAATGCTCTATAGTTGCGACCTCGCCCAAATTATCGATGACGTCAACGAGAAAATCTATTGTCACATAGACCAACAAGTACAACGGAAAAAACTCCAAAAATAAACCTTTGTGATATTGAAGGAGGAACAGAGGATACCAGGTTATTAACCCCATGTGCCATAGAAATACGATCTATTCCTTTCTCGACACGTCAAGCCGGCAAACTGGTATCAGGGTTGCGATACCAAAATAGATTCAGGGGCTTGCGACAGGGAGCCATTGCCACTAGCTCACTATTTTCAGACAGCCGTCGAGAGAAGATGCTCCTGCATAGGGTCATTACTATCCACTTTCAACATTTATAGCAAGTTTAGTCAAACTGGATGGTTAACGACTCTCACGAAGGGTTCAATGATACCCTCCGAGTCGGTTACCACACATTTCAGCCCCCGGAGGTATTTGTCACACTGATCTCACGAGGGAGGCTGGTGGAGGGAGGGGGGAAAAGTGAAAGGAGTTCCAACAGAGTTTTGTGGCAGGGAACCATTGCTCAGTGCTCACAATCTACGCTAAACGGCTGGCCAGAGAGGATGCTCCCACCCTCGCTAGCGATGCCAACACTTTATGGGACGACGTGGGAGGAGTGCCCGATGCCATGGACAGCACGTTCCCCCACCAATAAATAAAAAAACTCCTATGCCATGGACTGCACTTTCCTACACCAATAAATAAATAAAAAACTCTCACGTCAGTCCCAATCCTACCCGGACATAATACGATCCAATGAGCACTCATAAAAAATCAATGGGCACACATAAACAAATCAAATGGGACAGGAACAAAAAATTTGAAAAGGAACCAACACGTTTGGAACACATACAAACCGTGGAAAGGGGGGTTAAAATTGGAGGGGGAATGCGCTGAGCCAATGCAATAAATAACAGCCAATCAGAGATCCAGGGCTATTTATATCAGCCATTCATAGCCTGTTTTATCTGGTCCCCCACGCTATTCCCCTAAGACCATGCAGTCATTGAAGCATGGTGTAATATATTGAATTACTGGTGACAGGTCATGGCTCGAATCCATCAGGGTGAATTGGGGATGATTGTCCTTGTTCATTTTATCGTGTTTTTTTAGTAATTTATCTCCACAAATGCTGGTGCATTTTCTAAATAACCGTCCTCATTCCTAACTACTAAATCAAGCCGTTATTTACCTTGGTACTAAACGTTATTTGATTTAATTTAACACGGTGTCTTTCTACCCGTTTGAGCTATACGTTCTAAACGTTATTATATAAAAGTTAAATAAACTGGCGAATTAGATTTTGACAAGGGCTAATCAGACCCTCGATGGACCATTGTGGGGTAATATTTTTATTCCAACCAATTATGTTTCATTTCTTACTGATTTAGACAAATTAATCTAGAGTTTGTTTTCAAATACACATATTTTAGATAGAATTCTGATGCCTCTGTGTTGTTCAAACAGTTTGTAATAGGTACTCCTAGAGGATAGGCAATAATGTGATGAGAAACGCTCGTCACGAATCTTGTGAAATGACGGAAGTAATGAGATAGAAAAAAACTTAAGAATATTTCATCTTAAGGTGATTAGCCCTGTTCATTTGGCGTGGAAATGTAAAGCCTTGAGAACAAACGGTTATCTATTTTTATTGTTTTGCCATTTTCTTTTCGGAAACGGTTTGTTCAAGAATAGAAGCATGTTGAGTCACAAGTTATACTTTTCATATACACACCTCTTCTATAATTTTAACAGTGCTCAAATATCAATAATTTTGACATTTTTCAATAAAAAAACTCCGGTCTATAACATAAAATAAGAAAATGTAACACCTAATAAACATTGATACATTATATTAGAAGAGGTATTGAAAAGATTACTATATAAATTTCACTAGTTCTCGAGACAATTGATATTTCCAAATGTATGATTTTTCCGCAATCATCTGGTAGCTAGTGCCATCTACGTTTTCCGTGATCCATCTGTTCTTTTTGGCGCGGAAGGATACTTTGGTCGGATGTGAAGCCACGCCACAATGTCTACCAAAAATAATACATTTGACGTCTTGAAAACAAATATGTAATCTTATAAATTTCTTTGTAATTATTTTTTACTTTTGTATTAAACACAAATACTTTGTTCAGTTATGTTCACAGAAACTGTATTTCCAGTCTAGGTCACACGTTTCCCCACCATTTTTCTTGATTGACAATATGTCTAGTAGTGGATTTACGTAGAGGCTCGTGACCACTGCACGGAGCGGAAACATGTCTTCTCCTACTTAAGTCAACAACCAACAACCCGAATACTTGTTTGATGTCATTTATATCCATCCTGAGCTGGGCATACACTCAACCCTTCAGCTGGTTAGTGCTGCCTGCGCCATCTGGTATACATCCTATGTACTAGGGAAGTTCAGAAAGTGTGGTGGTTCCCCCTTGCCTTCCACACTGAATTTCTATGAGTGAACGCGAAAGGACCCATCAATATGGCCGAGAAAGGTGATTTATCATAATTTCCTGGTGTCTTTTACATGTCACAATCGATATGGGATCAGTGGTTTTACTTCCCATCCAAAGGAAGTTGTGCTACGGATTTTGATTGCTCAACAAAACTCCATCGACTTCGTCTGGTCTTAAACCCACGAACACTGGGTCCTGATGCAAACCCTTGACCACAATACCCCTAGGGCTGGCGCAATACCCCCCCAATAACAAATAATATCAAGATTTGGTATATTATGCTTTGAAAAAAAAAATTCTTAGGAATAAAAATGATTACAATTTTTTATCTTGTTAATTGGGTTAAAAATAATGAACTATCTATACCAATATATAATTTTCTGGATAAAATTTTTATTTATTAGTTTACCTAACATTTATTGCGTCTTGTTTTGCTTTCAGAAAAAATTTGGATTAGATTGGAAAGGTCTAGAAATTATATTATGTTCGTTCATACAAAACACAATTAGTTCACAAACCTGCCTCTGTGGCGTAGTTAGCTAACGCGCTAGTCGTGTTGGGCTAGACTGCTGAGGACGGGGAGTTCGAGTTTCGAATCTCGGTCGGCTGAACTGGGAGTGGTTTTTCCTAAATTGTTTTCTACTCTCACTCCACCCAAATGTGGGTTCACATCCTCTAAATTCAACCTCCACAATTCCTAATACACTAGCGTAATTAGTACTTAAGCGTATAACCCAAACGCGTAATAAGACGCGGTGCTAAATAAAATAAATAGTTTACAAACGTTACACAGAATATTTAATATAAACTAAACCAACTGTGCAAAATTTGTATAAAATCTGACGAAATATATATATGGTCTTTTGCAGATTTAGTATGCTCCTATCAGTTTGTGCAATAAATTATTATTATTAGCACCGCGTCTTACTACCCGTTCGGGTTATACGCACTTACGCTAATGTGTAATGGTAGGGTGATTGTGAGATGAAATGAAGGACCTACAGTTTAACGTGGAATCCGAACCACGGGGGAGGCCTGGCATTCCCCACATTCACAAGATGTCTTGTCAGAGGTGAATGAAGGGTTTGGAAATCAGAAAAATCTGTGCCGGGATCGAGGATTGAACCCCGGCCGCCAGCACAGAAGTCTGACACCTTGCCACTAGACCGCCAGGTCATCAATTGTGCAATAAAGTTTAAATAGGAGCCACGTGAAATCGTCGAACATAGACTATATATCTTTTTAATATAGTCTTATATAAATTGCTTAAACGCCACGTTATCGCCATTTTAGACGGTGATAACTGATAGAGTGCTAGACTACAAGATAAACATTTTTATTCAACAATAAATCACTCTATTCTCATCAAGCACTCATAATTATCTAACTGTAAATTAGACAGGGGCGAAAAATCCCGCACGGGGCAAGCTCCTTTTATGAAATATTTTAGTTATTTTAAATTGGTTGGCAACACTGATGCCTGATAGTGGAAGGTGTCATGGCTGCTTGCATACAGACATAAACTCATTGTTTATGAAGAAAGTGGTTTCAAATTATGAGATAAGAAGGATGTCTTAAAGCTCACTTTAGGTATATATAAACGTATTTATAAAACGTTTTAGCAAAGCTATGGTTAAATATACTTAAACAACGATGTGACCCATGTAATTCACGACAGTCATAGATCCTATTGTTCATTGTTTATTGCGAGGTTCTTTCCCACTGAAGTTTTACAATACAAAATGTGCCGTAAGGTACCTTAGGGCAAAAGTCCTCAATCCATTCCGGGGTAAAAAAAATGTCCGTTCGGGCTTATGCCCCTGACTTTAAAATATTTATTATAAAACCATTTTAAGCTTACGCTATCTATTACACCTACACAATTGGCCTAATATGATACATTTTAACTATTTTATACAATATATAAACAATATTTTATTAAATATAGATATTTATAAATGTATTGCATCAACATTTTCTTTTCAAATTGGTTTCCAAATGTGTATTGATATATTATGTGTATTTATTGTTTTTTTAAAGCACACTTAACTGAATTTAAATATGTTATTATTTCATGATGAAGGAACTTCTTAAGAACAACTGGCAGAAAACCGTGGACTTCTGCTGAATTGAAAGAGTTCGACAACTTAGTAAAGATGGCTCATCTGGACGTTACGTTGCTCATCAACTTAGGATGGGTAAAGCAGTAAAAGGTTTTAAAGTGTGTGGTATTTGGCTATTAAACCCCCATGTTTCTACGAAAGTCGATTTTTTTGCCATCAACTGTTAAAGAGAAAGTTCAGGATTTTGATTCTAGTGAAAATATGAACTCGCATTGAGAAGAGAGGGTTGCCACTAGTGGTTATTGTGACCCAACTTTAAGTTTTGTAAGGAAAGAAGTACCTGAGTCACAGAATGCACAAGGCCCCAGTACATCCAAGGGACTAGTCGGTGTGTCTACTGTCTACTCCAATATGACCTTATCAATTACTATCTAAGCGTATAAACTGAATGGGTAGTAAGACGCGGTACTAAATAATAAATATTATTGAGGCTGGCTCAAGTGAGGAAGACAATATTATTCAAATGCTGCAACTAAAGACATACAAACTTCAGTTTTTATCTCACCAACTGAGATTGCACCATTTTCCAAAATAAGAGGAAAACGAAAAAGAAGAAAAAAGAAAAACAGTCTGAGATACTCTCAAGCTCTTCATACAAAAAAATCCCTGGATGATTTAGAAAAAGAGAGAAAAAAGATGGCATCAAGAGCTAAGAGTCTCAAAACTTCAAAACATATTTTTGGTATGAAACCTAATGAGAAAGGAACGGAAATAAAATGCTCTGCTTGTGATGAGGAGTATAATGGTTCTCCTACAGAAGAGTGGATCAAATGTAGCAAATGTAAAAACTGGTATCATGAGGAATGCAACCATTAACAGGGAATTGGAGATTAGGCCTTTACATGTGACGACTGTTGAAGTTAGATAACTAAATTATTATGTATCACTTTCCAAGTAAAAATAACTAAAACTTTATTTTAAGCAATCAAGCTTATAAGTGTTAAAAGTATTGGACATTTTCTCTGTTCGCATAAGTAATTCGTTAATGACATAAATTTACTACCAGGATGGTATCGTTGATAAATTATCTATGTTCACAGCATTATAATAATACTTTATAAATGAAAAAAAAATGTGAATGAACGGGGCTTTCTATTTTTATAAAGTAATACTCTCTTAAGTGCGGGCTATCGCCCCGGTCTTCTCTATGCCAAAAATAAAATTATTGTTGTTATGAAAAGCTTAACTTATTTAGTATATCGACATTTGTCGTCCGAAAATATAACCTTAACCCCATTAAATATCATACTTTTAACAGATATTGTTTATTAAATATAATACATTTTTTCACTCCACAAAAAACAATTTGTATGAAACCAACAGATCAAACAATACTTCAACGTAATACATTCACAACAGATGAAAACTTTGCTAGAATTTAAGCTCCAAGAACAAGATTATTCAGGGAAAAATTACGATGACACCAAGTATCAGCGAGTGAGTACTTGCGGGAGCTCTATTTAAACAAGAGTTTTTCAAATTATGTTCAACTTTTCAATACACTAAAAGCTGTCCAATTTAAAATTAAGAATTTAAGAGTAAGATCTTACAATTGATAGTAAAAATGTTGGCCTAATTTTCTCGGACCACACAACTCGACTCATATCAAGACGTCTTTTGTTTCCCAATACCTTTTTGAATGTAGCAAAAAGATAATAAAAAAAATTGGCAGAACTAATTTTACAATCGGAAGTCGTACAAGTTTCATCTTGAAGGGGAAATTTAAAATAGTAATAATAATAATAATTAACTAGTATTTGGTTAAAGGCATTTATATTAAACTGCAGTAAAAGTAAAGAGCTATACCTTGTTAAGTTTTTGTATGTATACATGATAAAACAAATTCCAGGGGAGTCCAAAAGATTTCAGGGGAGCCACGCTTTCTATGCCCTTGTTTGTACGTACGCAGATGTGTACTGGGTCCTCAGGAGATATTCCGGGGGGTGGGTGGGGGGGGTAGTTTGATTTGAGCTGCCGCAACTACCTACTATAAACTAAAACAAAACTATCCATTCAATTTTAAATGATTGATTTTATTACATTGTGAGTAAGTCTGAGGGTACCCAAAATAAATCATTTGTGAAGATAAACTATACAATCAATGTAAAACACTTGGTGTGGTTTATTTAAATATTTGTTTAGTGATTACCTGCTGACTATTCCTATATCATCTACACAAGTAGCGGCTGGAGTATCATTTTACAAACTTACCCCAGTTATTGTCTAACCGTTTAGAAACTTTTTGATCATGCCAGTAGAAATTGTTATAAGCTGGTGTTTTAAGTTGGCTGAATAGTGACCTAATCATTATGGTGATTATGTGCGTATACGGCTCATGTAATTGTGCCCAGGGATGGGCTACAATTATTGTGATTTCGCGATTGTCCTTTCCTTTGCCGTTATTGCCTAGCAATTTTAACATCATTTATTGAATTTATTAAAATTTGATTAACTATTGTAATATCCATTACGCCATACTCTTCTGAGACACGTTCTACAGGTAGTTGAATATACATTCTTATTTAACTAAAACACCTTTTAATTTACATTTCTTTATTTATATTTAATTCTGAAAATATTTAATTATTATTTTAGTAAAATATTACGCCATTTTTTCATTTTAATACAAAGACTACTTAGATCAATTTCGATTTTGCCAAACCACCTCTTCACAAGTAAAGATTCCCGCACAGAGTGATGTTATCATTTGTTGGGGATTTTTTTTTATGTGTCAAAATAAATCAAATAATTATCCAGTAAAAACATAAAGTTTAGTTTTCTTCACATGGTGATATCAACATTTTATGAATACATATCAAGGGTGTCCTAGAAAAAAAACACTAGATTGTTTAATATTATATTATACTATTTAATTTTCTTAACATTCCTTAGGAGGAAATGTCTTTTGCACGATGTCATATAAGAAAATGTTGAGGGAAAGAGGAGCTTAGGTAGGAGGATTCAAATATTGGGTGACTTGAAGGAAAGAAGAACATTCTGGAAGCTCAAGGAGGAGCCAGAGGACAGGGTGCATTGGCGGTCTAAGTTCACTGACAAAAGGAGTGGACTTGTTGTAAGACAGAACACATAATAATAATAATAATAATAATAATAATAATACCAATTATGAGCGATCAAGATTATTTTGGTCACTCCTGATATAGTTATATGGCTTTAAAAAAAAGTAATGACCTTCAATGTGCGATAATTTTCATAAACAAGATTTTTAAAAATGTCTAATAGCTAATAAAAGTGAAGCTGCAGGGTCAACTCCATTGTAAATGCACCTTTCGGCTCTCCTCATATCACGTAATTGCATCGAGAGGAGATGGAACGATTGCAAGGTGTGACTTCCAGCACAGCCGTCAAGGTCACAGATATCCCTGTATGAAAGTGACACGTCCCAGATCACGCTTAGCTCAGTGATCAAGGAATCCTTTAAGTTTCTTAGAAGTGAATTTACACTTTATTTTAGTTTTTATTTTACCATAATGAAATTTAAAATATTTTTTATATTTAATTTTCATGTTTTTTTAGCACCGTTTCTTAATATCTGTTCAGGTCATACACAAATGTAATAATTACACTATTGAGTTAGGGATGAGAAAGGTTCAAATTTAAAGGAAGTGTATCTACATTTGTACGGTAATGAGAAAAAAACCATAAAGTAAAAACTACCCTTATTACATTCAACCGGGATTCAAATCACGATCTCCCTGTCATTGTCAGTCTAGTCTAAACACGAGAGTAACGCCTTAGACCATGCGGCCAGTGAATCAAATCATTCTAATTTTTAATTTATTTAAGTTATTTAACGTGCATACTCTGAACTGACTGATTATCTAAGAACACGACTTACATACTAACTTAAATCTAGAACAGACACAACTACCAGTCCCAAAGCCATTAATTCAAAACTGTGACAGGGGAAACACACGTTTCAACAATTACTGTAAATTTTTCGGCTATGCCGGGAATCGAACCCGGGATCCTTATCTCAGTATACATACACGCTACCGACTGAGTTAAGATGTCGAACAAAAATCTGGAAGGGCTGGAGATTGAACCCAGGACCTGTGGATCTGTAGACCACAGAGGCTGTTTTTCTTATGTTAAAAGAAACAAAAAAATCTTCTCTGAAAGCACCCGCCTCTGTGGCGTAGTTGGCTAACGCGCTTGTCGTGTTGAGCTCGACTGCTGAGGATGGGGAGATTGAGGTTCGAATCTCGGTCGGGTGAACCGGGGGTGGTTTTTCCTAAATGGTTTTCCACTCTCCCTCCACGCAAATTCGGGTTCACTTCCTCAAATTCAACCTTCCCAATTCCCAATCCATTAGCGTAATTAGTACTTAAAGCGTATAACCCGAACGGGTAGTAAGATGTGGTGCTAAATATTATTATTATTATTCTCTGAAAGCCATTCCAAGTGGATACAATTCATAATTTTGTGGACATGATTACATTATATACATTTCAAGATTTTAATTTGAGAGAGATATCAGGAAGGAGATCATTTTGAGAAGATACAATGCGGCTCTCCCAGTTAACTTCCAAATGACGAGCGGCCAATAAAAAATAATAGCATTAAAACAATGACGAAACACAAGTTCTTCCGTGGACAGGAAACACAATTCAAACCCAACAATCACTTAATGTTAGGAAATGTCCACTTTATAATTATAGTCACGAAGGTACATCAAGAAGGACGCTGGAAATTTAGAATGATGATATACACTTCTTACGAAAGAAAAACATTTCTTCGTAATATTTCAAGGATCATGTGTCGTTTTGGATCAGCGAGAACATTTTGAATTTAACATTAACAAGTAATTATAAATGATAGCCTTAGTAATAAAATTAAGAACTCAGGCTGCAACTTTCAAGACAGTTTTAATTAATTTCTGAAGATAAATAAGGACAGAAACTAGAATAAATAAATTGTTTACCTATGCGATGGACGATGGCTAACGATTAGAATGTATTTTAACTTTAATTGTACAAAAATGTATAGTTACATTAATACATATTTTGTATCTGAGCTACGAAACCAACATCTAAAATATTATACATATTTTTAATATAACGTATTATCACTGCCTTATCCGAATGAATCTCACTCAGATTCGAACTGTAAAATAATCTCAGTTTCTTTAAAAAATCACTTTATTTTCATAAAATAACAAATATATGAGGGGCTTATATTTTAATAGTGGGTGGTGGATCCAGGAAGGTTGATGAGGGTTGATGGAGGCAATCTCCCCCTCCCCCTGCATAGAAAATAATCAAAAATATTGATACCAATACTTCAATGTTGTAAACTATTACCTCCATATCTCCTACATGACCTATCCAATAACTCTCTCAACTTAGCTCTAATGTGCAGAAAAGCAAGTGATTTAAAAATAAAACCCTCCAGTGATTATATTACTAAGTTTAGTTTGATAACCAATTGTTTGTATTAAAATAAGTATTTTTTGCTATTTATAATTAAACATTTTAGTCCCACGCACATATTTATTACGTTTATTGTGACAATGACTTTTTGTTCTATATTAAAATAAAATAAATTTATTAGTCAAAATTGTGTTTTTTCTTACAAGTCCTTTTTTTATTACTATGATAATTAATTACAATTATTTGTATAAACTAGCATTATTATTATTATTAAAATTATTGTAAATGAAAATTTGATTAAGTTGTATAAAATTATTAAATTTATACTTTTTTTTATCGTATGGTATATATATACTACCAGGAGGGCATGACATCCACTTTCGGTCACCTTATGTGTAGACTATTAGTGGCACAGAGCGTTGCAAAGAGTACACCATAAGAGGCCGTCTACATGTCATAACCGCAACTAGATGATGTGATCATAGTTATTATGAAGTTGTGGGGTTAGTAGTGATATTTAACCTAACTTAAGCCTCATTATTACTTTAAGGAGCCTTATAAAAACTAATAGGCCATGGATCCGCTCTTGTTAATATTAATTAAACAACCTTTCGAACTTTCCTCTCGGCTATTTTGAAATGTTGCATCATGCATTTACAACGTTGAGAAATACCCTGTTTTTTTTATGATTAATCAAATAAATGTGTTAGAAATAGTAATAATAAAATCATACTTTAAAATAAATACTATTAGTTTTGTGGACAGTTTGGACCTCACTTTTTCAATTCTTTTGTTGTTACTATTTCTCTTTGGATTAAAGCTGATATTTCTCCTTGGTGATCAAGTTAGATAGGAAACAAATCCCCAATTTTTACAGGAAGAGCTTCTTAGAAAATACAAACCTATTATTTTTATGGTCATTGTTAATAAAATGTTAATATTTTATTAGTGTTATTTAATGGGTATTGATAATATATATCGAAAGAGACAAACGCACAACACATGACTTTAAGTGTAAAAACGTGAAAGTAGAGCTAGTAATTTTTCAAGCTCTCAGTTCTTCCTATGAAATTTAGAAAATAACTTCTGTTCACGTGATTTAAAACGACATTCTCGCAATAAATATCAACATTACAAAAACAAACAAACTCTAAATACACACGTCGTTCAATCTATGTTCAAAGGATGCCCCTGCAAAACATTGTTAAAATTGGTCGGCGCATTTGACAGTAATCATGAAACCAACAAACAGACAGAGAGATGAAATGCCAAAAAGACTAGTTAAAACAAGACTTGGCTCCGCTCGGTCAACTAGCCTTTTTTTGATGATCTTATTTCTGAAACTTTTAACACTCCATTGTACTCGTATATCTGTAAGAAGCACAGCTGTGATGAGCTTGTTTTACTTCTACGGACTACTCTGCAATCCACTGGATGTCTCGCCTACCACACTTATATTGACACATCCTATTGCAATATAATATAATGCACGCTTTAAATTATATGTTTGTAGGGGTTTCAAAGCCTGTACTATTTTTAAACCATTCCATTCGATAAAAACAAACAAATATTCTATTTACCAGCATTATTCTTTATTATTATTCATTATTTCTTTGTCTTCTATTGGGGAAAACGAAACGTCTCGTCATTAATATTGAATCTTTTTTCTCAAATTTTGACAGAAGGTAGATATTTACAGAATCGTAGTGATATAAGATACACGGAAGACCCCAATGATGTCGATAATGAGTTGGTTATTGAATGTTGGTGGTAGATTTATAGAATCTTTACTAAGAGAATGTTCAAGCGAATGTTGAGAAATTGTTAACATTTATTTTGGTTGGTAAAACATTTTGTATAGGCTGGCAAACCCAATGGGAAGAGACCAGTGGAAAGACCTAGACCCAGATGGGAGGATAACATTAGAATGGATGAAAGAGATGGGGTGTAATGAGGTGGACTGGATAGAACTATCTCAATATGGAGATAGGTGGTGTACTTTGTAAATGCAGCCATGCACTTTCGAGTTCCTAAGGTCATGGAGTAATTAAGTATAATTAAAACATTTTGTATTCTTTTTATTAACAAACTTTTGTTCTAAAACAAACAATAATTCAAAACTCTTACTATTCGTTGATATTATCCCTTAATTTGGGCGGCCTCTTATCGTGTTGAATTTCCGCGTCTACACATTGTTCGCCATTTGTCGTGTTACGTGAAACTAAACCACACTGATGGTTGAATTTGGAGCTCAGATATTGTTTGGCTCCACGGAAGTCTACATTATAGTGGAAATAACAGGTCTACAATAATTATGTTGGATTTATTCCAATGAATTGACACACGATTACACAATATTTAACACATTCGGAATTAAAAGATATCAATGCGCGGCAGCTCTAAAGTCTGAAATTAGGATATTAGCGCTCCACGGACCTTACCTACAGCTGGGTTGTAGGTCAAGTGAAGTTGGAAGAGCACTTTTCCTTGGTTATAATCTAACAAGGAAACATCTAGATTCTAAAACATTCCAGTTTAATAAGATTAAACCATGTTTCATAAAATTATGAAAAGAGAGGAAAAAATAACTGAACCAGAAAAGTAAGAACTGTGGTATCCTTGGTGTTCAAGAGATTATAGACTCTTACAAATCTCAGAACAGTAATAACGGTGGTATCTTTGGTGTTCAAGAGATTATAGACGCTTACAAATCTCAGAACAGTAAGAACGGTGGTATCCTTGGTGTTCAAGAGATTATAGACTCTTACAAATCTCAGAACAGCAATAACGGTGGTATCCTTGGTGTTAAAGAGATTATAGACTCTTACAAATCTCAGAACAGTAAGAACGGTGGTATCTTTGGTGTTCAAGAGATTATAGACTCTTACAAATCTCAGAACAGTAAGAACGGTGGTATCCTTGGTGTTCAAGAGATTATAGACTCTTACAAATCTCAGATCATTAAGAACGGTGGTATCTTTGGTGTTCAAGAGATTATAGACTCTTACAAATCTCAGAACAGTAATAACGGTGGTATCCTTGGTGTTCAAGAGATTATAGACTCTTACAAATCTCAGATCATTAAGAACGGTGGTATCTTTGGTGTTCAAGAGATTATAGACTCTTACAAATCTCAGAACAGTAATAACGGTGGTATCCTTGGTGTTCAAGAGATTATAGACTCTTACAAATCTCACAACAGTATCTCGAATACAATACGAAGACCTTGACTCAAATAACAATTCCAAGCAATTTGTAAAATAAGTTATATAGACTTGTGAAGTTAGAAGGGTAACAAAATCACAAAAAAAAGACAACATTGAATTAATATTAATTTACTAAAAAAACTTTTGTTTGTGACATTAGACACGACAAAAAAAAACATTTGGTGGTGATACCAAGCCTTAAACAACTATTTGTAAATTAAACTTTAAATATTTTCACTTTAAAAATAAACATATCTAAGGATTCATATTTGAATTTGAAATTTGGAAGGAAATTTAAGATTCGAGCTTGAGATTCGGATTCGATAAATCTAAGAAAGGCACGCTTGCTACCTTTCGCGGGGGAGTTAAGAGTACATCACCACATACAAATGTTGATATCTCTCTATTTCAGAAAGTGACTGTGAGATATTTCCTGACTCGTCGTGAAGGATGTGTGTCCCACTTGGTGCTTACACAACATACTTACTGAATCCTTCTCGCAGATGCTGGTTCTTGTCAGGAGAATAACCGACAAGTTTATTGAACCAACTAAAAGAGCCGCAAGCAAACCAAGTCACGTTTTCTGTTTTATTCCTAGTTACAAATCTACGGTCTTGAAAATGAAAGTTTGGTTTCATTTTCGTTGTATTGGAGTGTTATTTTTTATGCTTTATTTAAACAAAAAGTTGTAAGAAACTAAAATTAGAGTCAAGATATTTAAAGGTTTAAACTTGAAGCCCAGATTACAAAATATTTGTTTACCGTATATTGAACTAACCGTTAAAAAAGGCTTCCTAGTTGGATACAAAGTTTTCATGCACTTCAACAATATTTTCATTAGATCTAGCTCACTTTATCTCAGTTGGTAGTGCGTCTGTCTACTGAGCTAAACATCCCGGCTTCGATTCCCAGCATGGCCGAAAAATTTATCACTGGTGAAATGTGGGATTACCCTTTCATATTGGTAAATTAACGATTGGGGACTGGTTGCTGTGCCTGTCCCAGGATTAAGTTAAATTATAAAGCATATGAAGCTATGACATGCCTAGCAAGCTGAAAGTGGAAAATATATGGCTTGAACACAAAACTGACCCAGCTTGAAACAGTAATGGATGTAAAAGTAAGATAAAGACAGTATCTAAGTTATGTAACTTACGATATGATAGCGATAGTTATCTCATCGAAATGTTGATACAGATACATTTATAGAATACCGATACACACACATATATTGGGCGTCAAAAATTTAATTTGTCACAAAGTTAAATTTCACACAGTTTTGAAGACAAATTAAAAATAATTAATTTTATGTACACCTAAGTAAGTAAAAAGAATAGTGGAGGCGTATTATACCTCCATTGGAAACATATAAACAAAACACTTTACCTATGGGTTTTATGCATGTATAATTTAGGTTAAAATATTAATCTTCCCTCCTTCAGGTAGAAAATCCTCTGTATTGATCTACATTTATTTAAAAAAAATAACAACTGTGTAAAGAGATATAATAAAATATAGAATATAAATAAGACATGTATGAAACTTTTTAACAAGATAAACGAACAGTATTTTACAGTTACATTTTAGTACATTACAGTTGGGCCACGAACCCTTGTCTCAAAATCGTCATAGCTTAGTTGGGCTAAGATCACTGACCAGGATTATCGTCATAGCTTAGCTGGGCTATGGGTTATATTAGGTTAGGCTTGTTTAGGTTATGATCATGTTGTTCCATATGTTAGATTGGGTTATGTTATGTTATAATAAGTTAGATTAGGCTAGTTTAGCATTTTGTTGTGTCTTTCTACCTATCATTTGCTGATTTTCGTTAAGCCTGAGAAAAATTGTACAACCATCTTAAATGGAGCGCCATAACATCCGGGGCTAAGTAAGTACACCAGTACGTCTTGTTTACAATTCTCAAGAAGGAACTCCTAGCCCAACTGTAATACGGCCTTATTCTCAAATATTTACATTGTAGTACAATACTTTTTGCAAAAAATTATACAAAACTGTTTTTAATGGTGTTTATATATTTGTTTTATTTATGCGAAGCTGTACGTTAAAAATACAAAAAATCAAAGTAATTACTTGTTTAACTGCGCAAGATTCAATCGGTCAGCTAACCTACTAACGTCGATACAAATTTCCATTTCACTGAAAGCTCTGCTTGAGACTTCATTTGTGAAGGTTCCTGTATTATGTATTGTATGTCCTTAATTTTGTTTGTAAAGAAGACATATCCAGTCAAATGTTTAGAGGAAGCTTAAAAAGTTATTGAATCTGGGGCAGGGCTAATGTTCTAGATCTGGCCATTCGACCTCTGCTTTCCTGGAACATTTCTGAGGTGGGGACGCCATTAAGGCGAATTTCACTACCCCCAGATGATAGGATGATACGAGATAATTATGATGGTGGAAAGCAGAGGGGACCTACAGTTTAACGTGGGTTCCGAACCACGGTGTGGGCCTGGAATTCCACACATTCATCAAGCGTGAAAGCACACACTTTGCCAGAGGTGAAGGACGGGTTTGGTGATCATATAAATCTGTGCTGGGACCGGGATTTGAACCCCGGAACCCTAACACAGGAGTTTAACATCTTACCCCTGGACTGCAATATCCCATTAAGCTACTAAATCTACTTTCACATATTCATACGTCAAGTCATGTTATATGTTGTCACTTTTAATGGATAGGGCTTTTATCAATACCTATTAAATTACATTAGTAAAATAGTAAAGTGTTATCAATTTTGGCCTAAGATCGTATTTTATATTTGATAAAAGACTCTTTCTACGAACGTTGTACTGTAACTGTGACCCTTGTCGGACAAATTATCCTGGTATTGAGGAGGAAATTCAATAGAGCAAACTTGTCCCAAACCGTGTCTTGACTGAACCTCAGAGGTGGAAAAGCCATAAGGCGATCCATATCTGGCTTGAAAATACGATACAAAAGGAAATAAAAAAAAAATGGCATTTACCTGGGTATTTTCACTGCAAAAAACAACAACTGGTCGGTGTGAGCCACAAGACTAAAAACTTGAAATGTAAGGTTATAGTTTACTTTCCATTTCATATAATACGTAACACTTATAACGTTGAAAAAGTTAAAAACAACAACAACAGGAAAGTACTACATATAGCTCTTCACCGTTTAAAGTAAAACGTGAGTAGGTTGGAGATAATTAGCTAATTCTACGGTAATTGCATTGCAAAATATAATTGATAGTTACTATTCATTAATTTATTTTGTTTTATTGTTGTAATAGTCAGTACTGTTTCATTTATTACCGCGTCTTAATATCTGTTCCAGTTGGACGCATTTGTATTCATTACACTGTAGAGTTAGGGATGAGGAAGGTTGAATTTATAGGAAGTGTACCTGCATTTGCGTGGCAGGAGAATGGAAAACCATTTAAGGAAAAACTTCAGTACACCCATCCAGGATTCAAACCCCGATCTCCCTGTTGTAGTAAAGCTAGTCTAACACAAGATTGACGTCTTAGACTATGCTGCCACAGAAGTAGGTCGCTGGTACTGTTTTAATTGAATAGTGTTAATTTATAAAATGTATATCAATAAAATAAAGTACAATATTTGGATTTTGAAATATAATATGAGACTACCGCAGACATTTTAGAAACACTTTGAAAATCAAGGATGATGGTGTAAAATTGGTTTGCTATGCAAAAGTGTTCACTATTGAGTAGGCTCGATCAATGAAAATATTGTTTAACGCTTCAATTTATTTTTATTTTTTAATATTCACAAGATTATTTTGCTCAGCAACAGATGAAATATCTAGAACAGAACCACAAACTGGGTAGCTAATAACGTATGTGACTCCTTTCCCTCTCTTTCTCATATCCAAGTGAACAGGTCCAATACACGTGATACACGACTTCACTCGGTGGACTGACCACTTTATTATTCCAGCGTTCACTCTGAAGACCACGGTGTGGCATTGGCCAATATTCTTGAGGGACCTGAAAAACGGACTTTTTTCAGGTCCCGATGTCCAGAGCTTCGCAACTCCACTTAGGAGTTTATTATCACGGCAAGAATTATTCATTTACTTGCATCCCTATAAGCCATTCCATATCACTGGCGGTCCTTCAGATAGTCACTACCGAAGCCATCAACGAATTATGCCGATTGAAGCCTATTATCAAAGGCATTGCTCACTTGATGACTTGCTCTTCCATAGTCAAAACGTTGATGGCCTGCAAGATACACCAAGACTATTACAAGAAATGGGAATGGCGTTGAATCCACACAAGTCCTCCAGAGAACGGGTACAGCACATAGAGTTCCTGGGCTTCAAGACTAACACCACAACAAGAACCCTAACCTTAACCGATGGCAACCAGAGACGAGCACGCCTCTACCAACCTCCATCAAGCAACCGAAAAGTGGCTGGATTTATTTTAATCTGGAGTGGCCTGCCTATTTAGTGGCCCGACTATATCGCGAGCTCCCGACCTTTTCACTAGACAACTAGGAATACCCAGATGGACGAGCCGCCGCTGGGCCAGATAACTTCTGGAGCCAGGGACAGTTTAGAGTGATGCTTCCCCCTGGACGTCTGCCCCATACTTACCCGATTTACGACACTCAGAGGTCAAGAGATTCTCCAGTCATCATGAGATAAATACAGCAGAAGTCATCGCAGCCATAATGGCTATCTACTGGATTGTTCGCGAGGTGGACCCACCAGCGATCAGATAAGCTGCGTTGGACGCCACTATCACTGGCCGAGGTGTTGTCTTTGCAAACACGTAGTTGTGCCGCCTGGACCTATGGATGTTCCACTGGATGCGTGACATCCAGTTGGATTCGTTCTGGGTCTAAGCCGAGCTTACTCCAGCAGATAACTAACACATCTCGCCAAGCAACCCCAAGGACTCTCAGTGAAGATCCCGACTGTATCGGTATAGTGAGAGAGTTTGATATCCCGGATATCTAATGCACGCTTCCTATTAGGCTTGTATAATATTTGTGTCATGTATTTAAATGCTGTTATTGCTCATACTTGTAAACTGTAAACATAGATTCTATATATTCTGGAACTGAGGGGGTTAGGCACTTAGACGCATCGGAGGAAGGGAACCAACAACTGGTTTCCAAAAGTGTGAGAGCACATTATTAAATTATTTGTGTTTTTGTTAATTATAATGTGTAAACATAGGTGTTGGGAGTATTATGTTTGAATTAAAGAGTTTATATGAGAGTAAGTATTTCAATTTACTCAAAGGGAAGTATTCTTATATCAATATATCTTATATAAAATTATAATTTTTAGTATTTTGTTTTTTTAAAAAAGCCTTATTTTAATTTTAGCTGTTCTAAAGGAAATTGTAAAATATATTATTAAAATGTGGTAATATTGAGGATTGCATTTCTGTCTACAAATAAATGTTAGCACTATTTTTTTTTACGTCCCACCATATATTCCTGAATATATTCAAACCAGGGCCACCTCAAGGAGCGAGCGAGCCGGGCGAGTTCCCGGGGCTCCGGAATCTCGGGGGCGCCACGCCACCTATGTAATCTTTAAAAAGAACTACAAATAATAATCCTTTTAAAAATCGTACATTGCTCAGATATATTTGATATTGTACTAATTTTCTTTGTCGTTTATAACGACTTGTGCTCCGATTATAACCAGTGAGCATGAAGGTAAGAAATTCATCCATCTTGTAATGAGTTCCTTTCAAGTTTATAGGACGTTAAAGAGGAGGGGGAGCTTAGATCAAAGTTCTCCCGGGCTCATAATTATGCTCGAGGCGGACCTCATTAAATAATTAGCTTCAAGAGAAGATTGAGTGAGTACCTTCCAGACGAGTAGATGCATTTTTAAACAGTAGCCATTAAATAATTTAATATTCACTTTACCATCAAATAAAGTATTCAAATAATCCTAAAAGTAAAAGTCTACACATAATAACTTCAGAAAAGCTAATACCAAATTTGTTTCAAGGAGTTCATTTTAAAATCTTTTTCCATTAAGGAATAGTTCAATTCAACATCATGTAACCCGCTTCGGTGACCACATGGTCTAAGGTGTCACTCTTGCAATATCTTGGACTGCCGATAGCTGGTAGATCGTGGTTCGATCCAGGTCAGGTATACTGAGGGTGTGTTTTTAAATGATTTCTCATCCCCTCTCAACGTAAATTGTACACTTCTTCTAAAAATTCAATTTTAATCATAATTAACGCATTAGCGTAATTAGTACATATAAAGTGTATAAACTAAATGGGTTGTAGGACGTGGCGCTAAAAATAGTCATATTTTCAAAATGAATGTATTATGTGAGGCCTTGAATCAAAGAAGATGATAATTAATTATGAGAGGGAGGCCATTTGAAAGTAATATATTTTGCTTGGAAACAAAATAATGTTTTTAAAATCTTCAGAACAGTATAGACGTACCTTCGTTAAAAAAATCTACTTTGAGGTCATATATATCGAGACTTGTCTCATGTCACGGCTGTCAACAGTTTCGAACGGCAGAGTAAAAACAGGACTTGGAGAGTAACAAGGAACATGTGATGTAACAACACATCAGGCCATCATCACATGCGTGCTTGTTTGGAATGGAGAGGGTCGAGCACTGTACTTATCTCCACGCAACTCACACAACTCACTACGGACACCGGTTATTCAATGAGAAATGCTCAAAACTTTCTTTGTGCAATTTATTGTTTGCAATGTTTACTCGGTTTGCGATACTCCTACTTGGAGACCACCATTGGGATTAAATGGTTTGAGCAATGTTTCCCAAACTTTTAAATACCGCAAACCTCCATTTTGTGAAAATGTGCTTAGGATAATGATAGGCCTAGAATATGAAAATGTTTAGAGAAGCCAAAGGCCGCAAACCCTATGAATGGAGATAATACTCCTGTTCTAAGCTTCTAATAACACAATTTCTATGGCTCTATATATATATATATATATTTATATATATATAATATTTATTTATATATATTTATTATATATATACATATTTATTTATATATATTTTTGTCAACACTTCTTACTGCCCTTTTGGGATATACTCATACGTACTAATTACACTAATGAATTAGGGATTCTTAAATTATTTACTCTATGGTATGTCATTAGGAACTAGAAAGTACGCCACTTATACCTATCTTGAGCGAGTTCTATCCAATCTCCCTCGTGACACCCTATCCCTATCTTGAGCTAGTTCTATCCAGTCCATCTCATTACATCCCATATCCCTATCTCGAGCTAGTTCTATCCAATCTCCCTCGTGACACCCTATCCCTATCTTGAGCTAGTTCTATCCAGTCCATCTCATTACATCCCATATCCCTATCTCGAGCTAGTTCTATCCAATCTCCCTCGTGACACCTTATCCCTATCTTGAACTAGTTCTATTCAGTCCATCTCATTATATCACATATCCATATCTCGAGCTAGTCCCATCCAATCTCCCTCATGATACCCTATCCTTGTCTTGAGCCAGTTCTATCCAGTCCACCTCATTACACCATGTCCCTATCTTGAGCTAGTTCTATCCAGTCCACCTCATTACATCCTATCCATATCTTGAGCTAGTTCCATCCAGTCCACCTCATTACCCCCTATCTCTTTCAGGTCCATTCTAATGTTATCCTCCCTTCTGTGTCTAAGTCTATAAATGGTTTTTTCTCATTGGATATGCCAGCCAGTACCCTGATTGTGGTTCTAGATTCTCGCATTCGCGCTTCATGTCCTTCCCACCGTAACCTACAAAACTTGGTTATCCTAACAATGCCGTGTGATGAGTACAGGGTAGGTAATTCATCATTATGTAACCTCTTTTCCTCCCCAGTAGCCTAGCCTTGTTTTGAACCAAATATCTTCCCAAGCACCTTGTTTACGAACACCCTAATTTGTTTTAGTAATGGAAGGTAAGAGGCCACGTTTCTCACCCATAGAGAAAAAGCAGACGAGTTGCTATTTATTAGGGTAATGCAAGAGAGTAGCGAAGTTTTGACATTAAACGGTACAACAGAGCTACTAGGATAACAGATTATTGGAATTTGTTAGGTAATAGTAAGGAAGTTGCTACAAGAGATGCAGACATTTTAATAGAGGTCAGCAGGTAAGCAAGTCTTAGTAACATAGAGAGCACAGATTGAGGTGGACAGGTTTGAGATTACTGAGCACATAATATAATTTGGCAGGGTTAATGAGTTTAAATATTTAAGAACAATTTTAACTAGCAACAACAACATTTGAGTGTACTAGGAACATAATACAGTCGGGAAATGCAGGCTAATACTTGGTCAGTTAAGTTGTTGACATATCACCTGCTTTCAAGGAATCTAGAACGAAAAATATACTAAACCATATATTTTACCGATTTCTCTCTGTGGGTGTGAAACGTGGCCTCTTACCTTACATGACGAAAACAAATCTAAGGTGTTCGTAAACAAGGTTCTTGGGAATATATTTGGCCCAAAACAAGATTAGGCTACTGGGAAATGGAGGAGGTTACATATGATGAGTTACCTACCCTGTACTCATCACACGACATTGTTAGGATAACCAAGTTTTGTAGGTTACGGTGGGAAGGACATGAAGCGCGAATGCGAGAATCTAGAACCGCAATCAGGGTACTGGCTGGCATATCCAATGAGAAAAAACTATTTATAGACTTAGACACAGAAGGGAGGATAACATTAGAATGGACCTGAAAGAGATAGGATGTAATGAGATGGACTGGATGGAACTAGATCAAGATAGGGATAGGATGTAATGAGGTGGACTGGATAGAACTAGATCAAGATATGGATATGTGGTCTGTTTTGTAAGTGCGGTAGCAAACTGTTGAATTCTTATTTCAAAAGAATAATTAAGGCTAGATTAAAAAGTAATTTGGAAAGTACTATACATCTCCTTGTTTCAATCCACTACGTATTTTGAAAGAACCCTGCCATGCATATCAGGCGACCATACCCTCAAATAACTTGACAGGTTTTTTGGGTATTCCAAATTTAACTAAAATTTCATACACTTTGTTTCTTTTACCTGAATCAGAGGACTTTTTAAAATCTATGTACAGTTTAAATACAAGGGATTAAAAAGATTTAACTCAAAGGAAGTGTAACCTAATTCGCTTGGAGAGTGAGAGTGGAAAATCATTTATGAAACCACACTCATTACACCCGACCGGGATTTTAAACCCAATATCCCCGAAATCAGCAGTCCAGTCTATTGCAAGAGTGACGCCTAGGATCAAATCACAATTTTAAACTCTCTAACTAATAGCCTACTAATCTAATAAGACTTTCCTGACATTTGCTGGTGCATTTTCAGTTATCAGTAATGTGTGTAAGTATCGGGGAAGACACTGACCAATTTTTTGATTTACATCCTAATTCTATTTTACCAGTTATTTTGTGTGCCTTTGATTTGAACCCCTCTCCCGTTCAAACCCCGGCAAGGTAGGATAGCCTTTGTGTGCCTTTGAATTGGACCCCTCTCCCGTTCAAACCCCGGCAAGGTACGATAGCCTTTGTGTGCCTTTGAATTGAACCCCTCTCCCATTCAAACCCCGGCAAGGTAGGATAGCCTTTGTGTGGCTTTGAATTGGACCCTCTCCCATCCAAACCCCGGCAAGGTAGGATAGCCTTTGTGTGCCTTTGAATTAGACCCCTCTCCCGTACAAACCCTGGCAAGGTAGGATAGCCTTTGTGTGGCTTTGAATTGGACCCCTCTCCCGTCCAAACCCCGGCAAGGTAGGATAGCCTTTGTGTGCCTTTGAATTGGACCCCTCTCCCGTCCAAACCCCGGCAAGGTAGGATAGCCTTTGTGTGCCTTTGAATTGAACCCCTCTCCCGTCCAAACCCCGGCAAGGTAGGATAGCCTTTGTGTGCCTTTGAATTGGACCCCTCTCCCGTCCAAACCCCGGCAAGGTAGGATAGCCTTTGTGTGGCGCGAAAGCGAAGTTAAGTGTGGTCTCTAGATTTCTCTAAGTGCGCTTACAAGTGTTTACAGCCTCACTTTTACTTCACTTGTTTGTCCATGAACCTAGCGGGGTGGTCAGGCTCATTATGTTTTTTTTGTGTTCCTTGAGGTGTACTAAGAAGTAAAATGTATTATAGCATTGCCTAACTCTCGACCATCTGTGCAATAGCCACCAATTTACAAAATGGCTGCTATCAACCGTGTTTCATTTGGAAATTGAAAGCCCTTGAAGACGTTATTAAGTAAGATAAAGTGATAACTATTTTTCACTCTGCTACAAGAATATATATACAAAATTATTATAAATTAAATACATTAAAAATATAGAGCATTATAAATTAAAAGTTAATAAAAATCTTACTTAAGGGGGCGAATAATCCTAGAGAAAATGAAGTCTAATTTTTAGAATCAAAATATTATAACCATAAGTCCAAATCACTTGCGGTATTTTCCTTTCTCCTTATCTGTGTTTTTTTAGTTACTTAATTAAAGATATATTTTGTAACGTATTGTTAGTGGTCAATAAAACTCTATATTTTGAAATACTACTGCTATCTAAAGTTTTGTTTTCAATGCTATGATTTATTTTCATTGATTCACAATCCTATTTAATAGTAAATCTGTTATGAATTGTTGATGATGAAATGTAGATTTAACCTCATTATTCACTAAAGTCTATAAACCGTGATTAACAATGTACTATGCTTTAATATTACAGGGTGACCTGGTGGTCTAGGGGTAAGGTGTCAGACTTCTGTGCTGGCGGCCGGGGTTCAATCCTCGGTCCCGGCACAGATTTATCTGATTACCAAACTCTTCCTTCACCTCTGACAAGACATCTTGTGAATGTGGGGAATGCCAGGCCTCCACCGTGGTTCGGATTCCACGTTAAACTGTAGGTCCTTCATTTCATCTCACAATCACCCTACCATTACACATTAGCGTAAGTGCGTATAACTCGTATGGGTAGTAAGACGCGGTGCTAATAATAATAATATTATTACAGATGCCTTCATTCAGTAAAGTCAGACACGATTCATATTTGTGTGGATAGTTACATTTCTTGGATAAATTGTAGGGCCTAATTTAAGGTTAAGTAATGATATATGACTATTGTTTTAGTTCGGAGATATTTTTCTTTGCAGCCTTCATTCACAGGATTTTTTTATTTATTCATTTTATTTTATCTTTATACTTTTGAGTATTCCAACTGAAGAAGAAGAGCTTCAGGTAAGTTTGTAGATGAATAAGGCAAATACTAGATGCTTAAAATGAAAAAAAAAAAAACTGCATTGATAAATATGAGATTCGAATACAAAGTACATCATTATTTAAAATAAGAATAAAATGTTTAGCTAAATTAAATTAAAAGCTGGACAGTTAAAAACATTTTTTTACCACACACTCACTTAAATAATATAATATAAAAACTTCTCTGCAATACTCTAGTGTCAGAGGCGACATAAATTGTATTAAACACGTCAAAACGATTCTTAAACTACAATAACCACGTCAATGTAAAATAATACACGTGACTTGATTGAACACTTCCGTTGGATCATTCTTATGACGTTATTTATAGTTAAAAGGGTAATAAAATAACTTGGTATGATTTTATATCTTGATGTATCATATATCGTTTAAGAGTAGGCCTACATTTATTCTTGTAGCTGATGCTGATACTGTTTTCTAAATTCTAAAATATTTTTCACTTTGTATTTATTAGTAACGTCTCCAAGGGCTTTCAAATGAAACATTTATTGTCAGCTGCCATTTGGTAAAATGGCGTCTCTTGCACAGATAACCGTGAGTTGTGCAATGCTATCACACATTGAACTTCTTAATACAATTCAAGGTACACAAAAAACCTAATGAGCCCTGCCCAATCATCGTCGCGTCGGAAAATGTCCTTCATCTCGCAGACGTCATAGCCTGTGATGCAGTAAATGAAAAAGTCTATGCTCGCCCCTGTGGTTCATGGACTATGTCGACACAGACCAATCTCTTACTCCTTAGCTGGTAGTGCATCTCCCTACTCAGCCTGGGGTCCCGGACTCGATTTTAGGAAGGGTGGAAACAGTAAAGTCTGTTCGTGATAGGTTTTTACCTGGATGACAGTTCAAAAATCATATGTTTAGGTTTTGGGTTGCCAACACTTGAAAAACATCACTGTTTTATTATAAATGTTAAGTGTTTTAATTACATGTTATATTTTACATTTAAAATAACGTAGGGGAATGCCAGGCCTCCACCGTGGTTCGGATTCCACGTTAAACTGTAGGTCCTTCATTTCATCTCACAATCACCCTACCATTACACATTAGCGTAAGTGCGTGTAACCCGAATGGGTAGTAAGACGCGGTGCTAATAATAATAATAATAATAATAATAATAATAAAATAACGTAGACTTAAGTTTTCTTACACTGTTTCATAAATTTTAATAATTTCTTTTCACTCAATCCAAAACAATATTTTAAACATAGTTTAAAGTACTTAATGTAATTTAATGTACTTATTCTCCATTTTGGAATGCTCTCTATGATGTGTAATATAGTGCATACATTAATACCTTTTAATACAGGCATAGTATTTACTTGAAAAAAAGAAAATCCTCGTCATTTTTTATATATAATAAATTATTTTATGATTATGTTATCGTATTTCGAAATATTTAACTGAATAAAATATTTGTAGCCACCGCGTGGGTGCTTCAGTGTAAATAACTTGTTTCCGTCACGTACAATCACAAGAATTAAATTCATCGGTTGCCATTTTGAAGCTATGTTAGTTAGACCTTTTGTGAAAGTTCTGTGAATAGTAATTGTTTTAAGTGGAATAAAACGATAAATAAACTTTGTGTCCGACCTCAAATTAATACATAAATAATATTGGCCTAAATTACTGTGGTTAACTAACACTTTCATACATTAGCATACGTTTTCATTACAACTATCCAAAGTGACAGAAGTCAGCTGTTGGCGTAGTGATATATTAGGGATTATTTCTAGTAACTTTTTGAGCTGTCATCCAAATAAACTAAGGTCATGAATGTATTATATATTATTGATGAAAGTGGAGCTTCTTCTTTGTCATTGATGAATTGAAGGCCGTGAAACTAGGGGCTCTGCCTTGTATAGAGCTATGCTCCGTCAACAGAGTCTGTTAGCTCCACATTAGTACAGTCCTTAAGTCCTTAATCATCCTTAGAAATAGAAATTGCACCTGGCTATGAACCTAGGGGGCCAGGGCTCGATACCCGGATGGTACCTTGGGCATTTTCCCCAAAAGTTGGATTACCCAACGGTAACGAGGGTTTGGTTAATTAGGCTCACGTTAGGTTTAAGAGTTGCCACTGGTTTCACACCCTCATGCTCACTATCACCATCACCTCCTTTCATAGGGACACGATGTAACCTAGACGCGCTATATAAAGAATATATATATATATATAATTCTTAATAACTTAACCGTGCCAACCAATGAGAAAGCCAAAGACTACGTCTAATTAAAGACTACGAGAGCAAGGCCCAAGCTGACAGACGAGTCGTCAAGTATAAAACCAGCCATCTACAAAAAACATAATACACTGTCTCTCAGAAACTATATAACTTAAGTTGATATTTTATTATTTAGGTTGTAGGCATATATATATATATAGGCGAGAGTATAAATTATTTTAATTCGTAATTTTAGACAAAATTTCAATTACAATTTTGGAGATGACCTGGTTTGAAAATTACCCCGGGGGATGGCCGGTTTTGCAACTGAAATAATGTTGTTCTATGCCATTATTTATTATTGTGATTGTTTATTCTACCACATAAACAAATTTCTGAAGAGAATAAAGGTTTGTGATCTACTTCTGGAGTACAGTTAGACTTCAATGATTGTCCAAATTGATTCAACATTGAAAATATTTTATTTTACTGATTTTAAAGATACATTATATAACATTGTAGGCTATAAAAACAAATATATTAACTAATTTAATTTTAAAAACTATGTGTTTCCCAACTATCTCAAACTCTTACATCAATATCTTGAACCAAACTATCACAAAGTAATGGCCCACAGTCTTGCACGTATTCGTCAGTGAGAATATTCTCATTATCTATACAATCTTTGTACAGTAGCCACATAGATTCTTTGGTGCTGACCGACAGCTCACAGCTGACAGCTGGCGGCTTTGAAAAGTTACCAGACCAAATTATGTATCCCTACGCCGAACCATATGATCTGCAAAAACATGTGTTTAGCAGCTATCACTTCTGACAGTCAAAATTTAGATACATACCTAAATGTTGACTGTCAGAAGTCAGCTGTGAGCTGTCATTCAGTATCAAAGAAGCTATAGGGCTACTGTAGTACTGCAAAGACACTACATCTCTCCATTTCTCTCCATGGTGTTTATTTAGTAGGGATTCAACAATGCTCAGCTTCAAATTTCTAACATATTTTCCTTTGATGAATCAGAAAGCCGAAGCTATCATCTATATATTTTAGTGAGGCTAGAACCTCTTAGATATCATATTCTGAAAATTGAAAAATGACACATGGACACGGGAATCGAACCCGGGACCTTCGGCTTAGTACGCCACTGCTCTTACCACTGAGCTATCGAGGATTCCCGTGTCCATGTGTCATTTTTCAATTTTCAGATTATAATATATTTTCCTTTGGCCTAACTCAATTTTTTCTGCATAAAGTTTTGCCTTTTTTACTTTACAGGCTCCTCCCTTAGAACACAACTCAGTCATATAGGTGGCTTCGCGTTGCACAAATAATGAGTTCCCTGCTTTATATTTAGTTAAAATAAACCTTTTTATGGTGCAAATTTGAAATGCCATTGTGCATTTGGTTTTATATTCAAGGTGCACTCAGATTTCCAATCAAATTCAAACGCTTATTTTTCCCCTGGGGTGATACATTGTTCCATTTTACGACCAAATGACATGATAATCATCAAGTTCGATTAAAACCGCTCTACTTTTTATAGTATTTTCTATGTTTGCAAATACTCTGTCATGTGGTATAAACGAGCGCCCTAGCACAGGAAATATACATTCGATAATTTTTATATTTCTGGTGTAAGAATTTGAATTCTGTCAATTTATATTTTATTTAACTTTAATTTATTCTTAAGTGATTATTTATTTAAAACTTATTATCTTCAAAGGACATTGCATTACGTCAAAGGAAACACCTAAGAATAATGGCCGCTTCATACAAGGAGGAAAGAAATTGACTCCACAGTGTGGGAGGGGAGAGACGTAATAAAAAAAGCGAGTTTTTTTTGTTTGTTGGTATTGTTGTGGAAAAAAAGGGAAGAGACGCGGAAGTTTTTAAGAAAAACCCAAAGAGTTTTTTGTGTGTTTTCTTTTACTGATTTGAGGAAAGGATAGTGAGAATGTCAGTGCTCTATTGGTGATGATATCATCACTATTATACCAGTGGGGTATGGTACTACTTTAATAGCTTCCAGAACGGGACTGGGACTTGTGAGATTGTCAGATCTACTAGCATCTAGTCTCGTCAACGCCGAAGCCTACATGCCGGATGAAAATAACATGAGGGGATATTAACTCCCAACATAAATTGTGATTCATCTTTTGTTGGATACTATAACCTCGACTAGACTGAATTCACCGTTTAACATTTTATTACTCAAAGTTCAAAGGTTAACATTAATTATAGTTTAATTCACTGACATAAAATTTTTCTTGTAGACATATTTTGTTGTTGTTTCAAAATTGATTCTAGAAAGAAACTTATTTGGTTATTTTTGCCATAACGACTTCGACGAATACAATGTTCTTATTTTAATATTAATTGTTTTTAATGTCCAACAACCACTCTCCTTGAGGAGATTGGCGGTAAAGGTGTATTTTTTACAACATGACCCAGAGGTCTTGAGAGAGTCCCGTGCTCAATTATTTTGTAATATTAGGAGTTTTTTTCTTTTAAATTTCTACCCTGAGATATTGTAGCAAAAAAGTAACTGTTGTTTTGAGAACCCAAATATTGTAATCACTTTTTTGTCTTTTTTTTTTGTCTGAGCAAGTCTACAATTCATTTATTCCCTATCTCATGTATTTTTTGTTGTTTGATAACATTGGACTTGAAGTTAATAATTAGATAAATGCTTTATGTAATTATATATATATATAATTCCCCACTTTCCTATTAAAATACAAATCCTCATTATCGTTATACTGTATTAAAAAAATTGAAATATAATACAAATTTTCACACTGGTTGCATTTTGTATAAGCCATGTAGAAGCTTATTCAACAAATGAGTTCGTATTCCCTCCAGCACAGCCATATGCAACCCACCTCATGACAGAAATATTAGTAAAATCTGTGTTATCACATCTGTGGTAAAGCGCAGATACCACTTCATTAGTTCCTTTTGGCAACTCACTCTCAGGCCAGATATTTGTAAATGTGTTGCCCTTTAAAGGATCTTTTGATGTTCCCTTGACTATTGTAAAGTTATACAGATAAAGATCTCTGCTGTATTAGGTTGCTTGATCATGTAACTTTGGGATGGCAGTTGAATGAAATTGGAGGCGATCCATTACGAAGTTCTTTAAGTAAATCATAAAAAGCTTTTGCTCGCAATTTGTGAATGAGCTTAAGCTTTTCTCTATAAACTTCTACCTCTATGTGATAATCTAGCTCAAAGCATTTTGAGCATAATATATCTGTGCAGGGAGAGCCAAAACCTATATTAAAATTTGAGTTGAAAACCGTTATAAAACTGTAAGACGCAATAGAAGACTCAATGTGAACAAATAACATCTTATTATTAGCAACACGTCTTACTACCCGTTCGGGTTATACGCACTTACGCTAATGTGTAATGGTAGGGTGATTGTGAGATGAAATGAAGAACCTACAGTTTAACGTGGAATCCGAACCACGGTGGAGGCCTGGCATTCCTAACATTCACAAGATGTCTTGTCAGAGGTGAAGGAAGGTTTTGGTAATCAGATAAATCTGTGCCGGGACCGAGGATTGAACCCCGGCCGCCAGCACAGAAGTCTGACACCTTACCCCCTAGACCACCACCCAATAACATCTTGATGTTAGCAATAGACACTAGCGTGTTCTATTGGATATGGAGTTGGCCGGATTTGAAACTATCTTGTGGAGATGGCTAGTATTGTAAATAAACTTAGTATTCTCCAAGAGTTTAAACACGGGGGGAGACCAATTTTTAAACAAATTAAATGTTCTTTAGATGCACCAGAAGAAGCAGAATAAGAAAACCCAAAAAGTAAAAAAAACAAACTATGGAGATGGCCAGTGTTGATACTGGATGACTGTCGGGATCTGTGAAGCAGAGGCATATAAAGATTACGTATGGGGAATTCAACATACCAAAATGACGCCATTCTTTCTGAGAACTTGGTATATCCTAGAAAACTCTTTCTGAGATACCAAGCTTCACGAGGTTTTTAAATTTTCAGAAATAGCTCCGTTTGTAAAACTATAATTTAGTTTTGTATTTGTTTCCATAACGATAGATTCTTTTTCTATGTTTAATGCTTGCATTTAGATGCACGCCCATATTTACTTTGCTGTGATTGTTAGCCCATAGCACAGTCCGTTTCAACAAGTCCTTAGAAAGCTAAAGTTGAGTTAACTTCTACGGAGTGGTAAAGACTACAAGGACTTAAGGATTAGGACTCTGTAGAAAGAGCAATCTGTTGGAGTCGAGCTCTTACGGACAGCTACGCACCTTGAGGATACGGAGTCTGTAGTCGGGGCTTTGATAAAAAAAAGCCTAATCCGGGTTTACTTTCACGTATTCATACGCCAAGTCATGTGATATTCACTTATCACTGGTAATATATAGTATCAAAATATACTAATGCTATAGAGAAATGTATCAATATTGAGCTTTAAAATGGTATTTTCTAAAATACACTTCCTATGAGGATTGGATTGTAGTTTTATAGGCCGTGTTCGGGAATTATTGGTAAATTCGAGATATCCTTTAAGAAAATATATAAAATATTCAATCATTCCTATTATTTTCACAGGAACAATTCCAATAATTACTTATATTTGCACTACGTCTTACTACCCATCTAGACTATCCGCACCTAACTATACTGATGGGGTAGGAATGAAGAAGGTAGAATCTAGAGGAAATGTACTCAAATTTGCATAGTAAAGAGAGTAGGAAACCATTTAGAAAAAATAATCTCAGTACACCCAGCAGGGATTCTAACCTTGACCTCCAACAAGCAAGATTAAACGTGTATGACATATATTCCACGTACGTGCCGATGCGGGTCCTGTTTAATAGGAACAAGTGTATGAATTACGTTAAATTACTGTGAATGGAATGGCTATGGTCGTACTTGAGCAGGAAATCGCCGAGAATAAAGACAATTCCCTTTTTCTTAGAATAAGTATTACAAGGCCACTCAGTATTTTTTACACTAAGTATAGTCAAAACAACGAATGCCATCTTTACACTCAGTACAGTCAAAACAAGGAATGTCATATTTACACTCAGTACAGTCAAAACAACAAATGTCACGATATAAACATTTATAATCAATATTTGTAATATTTAGTTACTGGTCACTAATCAAAATAAATATTACGGAACTCCGCACGGACTTTCTCGCTCTATTGTTTAAAAATGGAGATATTTATCCAAAACTCGTAATATATGTGAAATGAAATACTATACACTAGTAAACCCAAGCATAAATTGCACTATACTTATGTAAAACTTTTTTTAGTCCCGGTTTTAAATTTTATAATTTTATTTTTCAAGAATTTGAATGTTTGAATGTTTTGAATTTTATAATTTTATTTTTCAAGAATTTGTATGTTTGGACCGATAAAAAAGATCAATATTGGGTCCACAAGGGTCAACACTTCATATTAAAATTTCAACTTCCAGTTAAATTTTTTGACATTTTGTTAAGTGTTGCAAATCTTTATGCCATCGCATTGCTATTAAATTCATCAGTTATAAATTTTGACCAATAAAAAATGTATATTGACTATTGAGTTTAAAATGGAGATAGATCATTGTTGTACAAACATTTCTCCTAAGAGGTTTAAGGAAACACAACATAAAACTTTTAGAGACTTACTTATATTTAATTACTCTATGGCATTGGAGAATTATTGCGTTACAGCGAAGTAGTATCTCTTTACAACTAAATCCCACAAAATTGTATTAATATATTTGCCAATATCTCAGAAACTGTTGAATCTATAAAAATATATTTCATATAAAAGTTCTTTATTTTTAATAGTATTACAATTTTGTATTGAACAGTTATTTAGTATCTTAAATCGTTGCGGAGATACGGAAGATTATGCTTTTGTAAAGTACCCTAAAAGTCATTTTCAATGGAAAATAAAATTAGCCAGTTTATTTATAACCTTAGTTAACGACTACATACGAATTTTAATCCAAATTGGTAGAGCCGATTTTGAGAAAATCTATTTTTTTCTTTGTTCGCCCTTATTAAAATACTCTTAATTTTAAGTTTAAACAGACACACAGACAAACGGCAATGCAAATACCACTTTTTGGGGTTTAGGGGGTCTTAAGACGTCGACGTCCATTAACATTTCAGGTTAGATTTTTTTTTACGGTCGCAATATTTTACCTTTTGTGTTTGATAAGTTAAAAAATATATATATTTGCGTATAGCTTTAAAGTTATTGGTTTTATAAAAATATGCTTCAAATAAAATATTTGTATTATAAATAGACCTACATATCTGTGATGATAAGTAATTTCATATCTCAAATAGTTTAGGAGATATAAAAAAAATATAATTTACGCATCAGACTGGAGCCCTTAAAGTCATTTTGCCGAAATATTGAGAGTAGCCATTTTGTTTTGTATATTTAGAAATGTTTAGAAATGAAATTTAATTAAAATCGTTAGAGCCAATTTTGAGAAAATCGACTTTTTTCTTTTTTTGCCCTCCAGTAAACTACCCTTAATTTTAGGGTTAGCTATCCAATTCAAAAAACGCCTTGGGGGAACACTATGAAAACAATATATACCAGGTTTAGTTTCACATATATTACGAAATTGAGTAAATAACTCCATTTTCAAACGATAGAGCGAGAAAGTCCGTGCGGAGCTCCTTACCATTTATTTACTAAGTTATTGTGTTTAGTTTGAGATTAATTGCTTTGAATTTTCTAATCTAATTTAATTCATATCTTATAATTAGTTTTATAATTGATATGACCTAAGACCTAGGTGAAAATATATTGATATCTAAGGCGAATTATACATATAATAAATTTTACACAATTTAAGTTTGATCATGTTTAAGAAACTCGTGAACTACGTTATATATATATATATAAACTTTTCTAATTTGTCACCGGCTGCAAAATATGGTGCCAAGGAACATATGTGGACAGGCCTGGTCTAAGTCATCACCCTCGTGTTAGATTAGACAGAGAGATCGGGATTAGAATCCCAGTCGGGTGTACTGAGGGTGATTTTTCCTAAAGGATTTTCCACTATCTCTTCACGCAAATGAAAGAACAATTCTTCTAAACTCAAACTTCCCCCTGTAAAAAAAATATGGTTAACTAAACTTATGTAATTTGATCCCATTCCATATGGATAAAATAATTGTTTTACTTTCATATACGATAGCCTAAACATTTCAATATGTACAGTATATTTCTTATGCATGTATTTCTGAAACAAATTTTCAGCAGAATAGTAAGATTACTTTCCTTAACAACAATATTACCAATATAATCCGTAAATAAATGGCACGATGCACCACTCAAACTTTTACGCTCTTTAACCTCCGAAGGAAGATATTTAATCAAAACCCGTAAGAATTGTGAAACAAGATAATAAACAGTGGTGCAGAAACATTCCCCAAAGATCATAAACGAAACAATACATACTATTAGAGAAACAAATTGGAGAATGTAGCATCCATCTTCTACAAAGAACAAAACAATCAATTTCCCACACCTAAATTAGAAATTATATTTGCCAAAAGCTTAGAAACTATTGGGGTTGTAAAAAATTATTTCAAACTAATGTTTATTTTTTATTTTTTTAGTGGTACCACAACTTTTCAACGATAATTTATTTCATATCACCAATATTTGCGGAGATGATCAACATTCGAAATATCCGTATTAACTCACTTTTCCAGATAAATTATTTGCACCATTTCGTATATAATGTTTAACAGCGCCAATACCCACTTCGGTGGCCGCATGGTCTTAGATGTTACTCTCTCAATAGACTATATTGCCAATGACGGGGAGCTTGAGCTTCGAATCTCGGTCGGGTGTACGGAGGATGTTTTCACCAAAATTGTTTTTTACTCTCCCTCCACGCAAATGCTTGTACTTTTCTTACACATGTAGCTTTCATCATTCTTAAAACCATTAACGTAATTAGTACATAAGCGTATAACCCGAATGGGTAGTAAGATGAGGTGCTAAAAAAAAGTTCCGTGATACGAATTTAATTAAGATCGTTAAAGCCGATTTTGAGAAAATCGACTTTTTTCTCTTTTCCTCTTCAGTAAACCATTCTTAATATTTGGGATGGATATCTACTTCCAAAAACTCCCCGGGGGAACCCCTACAATCCCCGATATACAAACACACAGACAAAAGTCATCGCGAAAAACAACTTTTTAGAGTTCAAAGGGTCATTGAACTTTAATATCCATAAAAATCTTGGTTTCGATTTTTCTTAAGACGATTACAATATCTATTTCTCCGAGGGTTGCGAGAAAATAAAAAGTAAGTTTGAAACCTTCTAATAAAATTAAATTGTTCCTGAACTAAATATATATTTTAGCCGGTTAATCATTAATTATTGAGCTTCTAAGTTTGTGTCATTCATTTGTTCCATTAGTTCAATACGGCTTTTAATGATTTAATAATAACTCAACCAGCAGTAATAAGAGTTGTTATGACACACACATTATAAGCACGGAAATGTTGAGTTTAATTGATATTGGGTTGTTGCGACTGTGTCCAGAATACATACAATCACGACAAACAGCTAATTGTACATATTATAGGGATTTGCGAGAACAATTTGTTCAACTCGAGACGATCTCGAGACGGGAATATAAAAGAGTATCGAGACACGAGAACGAGACGAGAAAACATCCTTTAAGAGTACAAAAATGTAAATTATGTTTATTAAATTAAACATATAGTTTATAGTTTCTTTATGACATTTGAGCTGACCCTGGCTTTGTATTAACTTATAGTTCATTCAAACACTTGAGATTTAACTCATACACATTTTAAATGCAATTAATAAAATAGTGATAGGTAGTTAAAATGAACACCATTTATAATTTAATTTTATAGTTTAACAGCTTATATTGTCAAAGTTTAATAATGAAAAACAATATTTATAACCAAAACATTTCTTAATGAAGGCTATTTTGGAGGGGGGTGGGGGAATGTAGCCTATTTTTGGGTTATTTTGGCATTAGTGAAAATAATAAATTCCTGGTTTGGTTTTATTAATTTATTAGGGCCATTATTTGCTTCTTTTTACTTTCTAGTATTTTCTAGGTTCATTTTTTTAACTTTCAAGACAAGATCGAAATTATTTTTTTTCTTGAAGTTTCGAGATATTTTCGAGTCTTACAAGTCCCTACATATTAAATTTCAGAAATAAAAAATCTGGTTCGGGACAGATTCACATAAAACACAATAGTGAAGTGATCTGAAAAAGGAAGTATAAAAAATCATCTATGGTTTTAAACACTTAAAAAACATACACACACAAACATTTACCACACCTCATTATAAACGCATGCATGTGTGATATTTGATTTTATCATAGCTGAACTATTATTTTTTTCTCTTCGTCTTGCTACCCATTCGGGGCTTAAATATGTATATAAATTGAGCTAATGGGGTAGGGATGATAAGGTATAATATAGAGTAATTTATCCGTACTTGCATGGGGGAACCGTGAGAAACCATTTAAGGGGGGAAAAAATCGTACTTATAAAATATGTTGTACATTTTATTTATTGCACTCTTCATAAAATTCATTCATTGTTCTAAAACCAACATTATTACTAGGGAAATTCCACAGTAGCTTCATAGTTTTAAACAATGTTTACATGTTTAAAGAACTAATATGAGAGGTTGAAAATTGATACCTTGCCTCGAGAATAAACCTCTATATTACCGTGTTTAGACATGTGTTAGAAAAATGTGGACTGAAACCAGGAGATGCATTTTTCCAATTACTTTTTAATATAGCATTAAAGAATGTAATTATGTTAATGCAAGTAAGTAGGGAAGGCTTCACATTAAACGGTACAAAGCAGCTATTAGGATAACAGATTATTGAGATTTGTTAGGTAATAGTAAGGAAGTTGTTGCCAGAAATGCACGTATTTATATAAAGGTCAGCAGGAAAAAAAGTTCATACGTGAATGTTGAACATATTAAGACCATGTTCACAAAGATAACACAGAGTTCTCCTGATGAATAAAGATTAAGAATATGCTTATGCTTATTAAATATAAGCATTTACTTGCTGTCCAATGAATAAAAACCATAGGCAACTGCTATAAATTTAAAGCATATGGTGAAACTTTTTAAGGGCATGCTTTGAATCTAATGAATAAAATTTATGTGATACCAACAACGTTTACTAGAATCTACTAAAATATCCTTACGGTAGCTCAGTCTGTGCGTGAAGAATTGAACATTTATAAGTTGGTTTCATTCATTACAGCTTCAAGGGACATACGTAAAACTAAAGTTTACCAGGCCGGGAAAGATACACATGAATATGATTACAATTATTTTTATCGTTTTTTATGAGGTTAATGTGCAGTGGTTATTTCAGGTGAAACGGGAGAACAACTAGGCAGTGCTCTAACCTTAATAAACCAAATGAAAATGATCTTACGATACCTACGACCTTGGATACCAAAATGGGATCTGAGGATAGATTGGTGTATATCAGAGTACAGTAAGCAAAGTAGTAAAGGAAGTTATGAATAAAATACAGCTATAACTTCTGATAAGTGGATAAAATTTCCAATCATACTTAATTAATTCAATATTGCCAAAGAAAAATTGTTGCAAAAATATGAATTTTCATTCGATATAGGTGCTATTGATTGCACAAACATTGATGTCTCAAAATTTGGGGAATATAGAGATGATTATGCTAATAGGAAAGGATTTAGAAGAAAAAATGTGAAATTAACATGTGATGATAGTGATATCTTCACTGATATCTATGTACAGTGGTCAGGAAATGTCCACGACAGCCGCATTTTAAAAATGTCAACATTTTTTTGATTGTTACAAAATTAATCAACATATTTCTCTGCTAGTAGAAACTAGCTACACACTATGTCCTTGGTTCAAGTTCCCATGGAGGAACCCACATAACAATCCTTCACAGACTCATATAATAATCAGAATCCTGGGTAAGCGCAAGAGATAAATAACCGGAGCGTGGAGACATAATTTGATAATAACTTTTAACAGAAACGATAGATAAATAAATATTGCAATGCTATTTTTTATAAAATACATTTTTTAATAATAGTGTTTACAATAATATTTAATTCCTAAAGTAATTGAGAGTATTTCTTTTTAATTATTATTAACTACTGTTCCTTCATCTACCAAATCTATTTGAGGAGCAACTGTTCTATTTTCCTCAATTTCTCGCTGCTGCATCCTAATTAATTTCAGCTGTTCAAGAATCACTAGAGTCTTCAGGTCAGCTGTTGAGAGACGTTTCGTCTCATCAGTTTCTGATATCAAACAGCCTGTTACTTCCTTGAACCACAGACTTAGAGAGAGAGAGAAGATGAATCAGGCTGAGTACACTAATGTGGAGTCGTAGCACTAATGCTTGTGTTTGGTATTGATGAGCTGCTTCCAGAAGATGTACCAGCATCAGCAGAGTAAACAATTCCAACAGAAACTGCACCTGAACAAAAGAATAATTATTTAAAAATTAATAAATCTTCTTAGGTTTAAATAGACACAAAACATCTTGAAAAACAACATTCATCTAGATTTCTTAGCAAAAGATACATCAGGTCTGAAAGGATTAATATTGTAATATCGCAGTAGATTTGATATTCCCCGGAAAAGATATGAAATTTTAAATCTTAGAAAAAAATGGAAAAATTGATTGTTTTCATTACTGGGCAGTATTTATATCAAGTGTGACCGCAACATAAATATACACAAGCTCACTAACTAGCCTAGCCTAAGATATGAGTTAAGAGTGATTCTGGGCACGGGACGATTCCTGGATAGCTCAGTGGTTATAGCATTGGCGTACTAAGCCAAAGGTCCCGGGTTAGATTCCCGTGTCCAGGTGTCATTTTCTCAATTTTCAGAATATGATATCTATTTGGAGCAATCCTCACCAAAGCATAAATAATAGCTTTGTCTATTTTGATTCCTAACCTAACTTACAGATGATAAAAATATAACACAGCTTACCTGTAATTTTGACAAATGTTGCTCACGTGGCCCACCATTGTTTGTGCAGGGACTGTCCCCGTTCATCAAAATAGCATCACTTCTTCTGTTTATCGCTATCTTGTTGAGGTCGACATGAAATGTGTGTGCGGTCCGTCATTTGGCGACCCCTGACTAGACCGAGCTCTCATACAGTTTCTTACACCAATATTTTGAAAATTCAATACGAGTCCTTAGGATATATTAAGCTTAAGTATAAACATTAAAACTTGAAATGTTTCGATTGCATTCTTCCAGTTTAATCATGAGAAAATTTTAGGAAGAAAACTAATGTAACATTTTCCATGAAAAGTTTTCTGTCTCACTTCCCTCTCAAATATTAGCTGTCCAACGAAACATCAAAATAATGATCTTCCGAAATGGTGAGTAAAGTGGATGACATCCTGGCGTGATGCAATAGTACTACGCCAACAGATGGATTGTAATTTATCAGTTTTTTTTTAATTGGAACCAAGAACCATGGACTCGGGTCAAGTACGTCATTCAATACCATGTGAGGACAGTGTTCAACTACATTGTTACAACCATTACACGCATGGAAGGTCCACATAAGAGGTTAGGTAACAATGATTGCGTGAACAATTGAAATATAATGATTGTTATTGCTTTCAATCATATTCATCTTCATTGCCTTATGTAAGGAGTGTAGTTTGCTCCCAGAAGTTGTGAATCATATCATCTCTAATGAGTTCACTTACATCTGTGTATACTTAGAGTGAAGGTCAAGATCATCTTGTCTGGTTTTCCAGTGACAAGAAGGTCTAGGTTCCAATCTCAGCTGGGTGTATTAAGGGTGTGTTTGATTAATAACTTCCCACTTTCCTTTTATACATTTTCTACTAGTAATGCGAGTACTACACCGTTCCACTCCCTTTAGTGTATCACATGTAGATATCATGGAGGGTGCATCCCCTCATTGTTGCTCAAAAGTGTGGACACGTACTTAAAAGGAAATGTGTTTGTTTTTCCAATGTAGTCCCCCTTGACCCAATTCTTTTAAAGGGGTGGCTAGAATTGTAAACATAAGAAAAATGTATCTCAGTAATGGAAGGAAACTTATGTATAATTCTTTCTTGGAAACAGTTTACCTATGTTAATACAAATACACAAACTATATTTTGTGAAAGGGGGC
The DNA here is from genome assembly GCA_902151445.1 of Timema monikensis. Taxonomy (NCBI): domain Eukaryota; kingdom Metazoa; phylum Arthropoda; class Insecta; order Phasmatodea; family Timematidae; genus Timema; species Timema monikensis. Next base: position 315,463 of record CABFVZ010000627.1, read on the forward strand.
TCCCAAAATCACTATCCCTAACCCAGTACCCCAGGCTTCTTGAATATTTTGAGTGGTCCTGTCCTCCACTGAGTATATATGAGCACAAACTTTTCTTTAAAAAAAAAAAAATTGTAACCGTCTTTCCTAGCTCATAAAGACAGAGGAACATTGTATCCAATCAACTTTTGGAATTAGAGTAGTGTGTATTGAGCTACGAACATTCTTGTGAACTAATCATAAAGACAGAAACACCGCGAACAGACCCCAGCACACAAACCCCTGATTTATATTAGGTTGGCCATGCTACCCGACTACCGCGACTCAACAGCACACCTTTTGGAATTTAACTTAGATCATTTTTATCAATTACTAGGAGCTCAGAGAAAATACACTAACACATACAATGTTTTTCTGACAGCTTTTTTTTTATCTATGTCACTTTTCTTAGAGGGTCACATATATAAATGGCATGAATCAAAATTCTGCCATTATTGTCGCAATTATGTACGTGACCCAAATAGAATATTTTGTCAATGACTTTACAAATATCAGGGAACTGTGATATAATGTAATGGATGAGATATATCCGTAACTGGTTTATATCCCCCTTGTCTTGACTTCCAGTCGAACATATTATTGACATATTTTAAAGTTTGAATAGCCTTACAAAGTTTTCATGTTTTTTTTAACACCACTTCTTACTACCGCATGGATTATTAAACAGGAAATTAGATACACAATTATACTGTAATGAGAAATAGCTTTGAAATGGTATTGTCTTCATGATTAGCTTGATAACAGGTTATTAAAATTTAATTTAATTTACAAGTAGTTACTGTTGTATTTCGCTGTGCTTGGTTTAAGTATAGTAAATTTGTTTCATAAGTCTCACTTTCACTCTTTTCTAACGGAGACTACAGTAATCGTCACCATTATGCAACGTCTGGTTCGAATGTATTATGGACCTACCAACAACCTAAGCTACGTGCTATCCGTGGAATGAAACAATCTTATAAATTAGTAAAATGAATTATTACTACTATTCACTGACTGTGGTAAGATTTTAGTCGGATCAAAGCAAGATAATATCTTTCACCACATCTCTATAACTGCTCAAGTTAAACACATCTATTGAGAGATAGCTTTTGTCTACAGCTTCACTCGCGTTAGTGTTTGTCTTAAAAAACCTGTCCATTCAAACATCTAGTCCCAGAATTTTTAATTTCTCGTACAGAGAATATATCATGCAACGTATTAAGTAGAGATTACCATAATTAAACTTTGGAGTTTATAAAAGATATATCTTCAGACTCAAAAATTTGGATGTAGAGTAACTATTTATGTTTTAGATTAAATCCACAGAATATTTGTGTTAATTTTGGAAAATAAAGTACCCATATTTAAGTCAGGGTCTCTTTGTAAACGGCGTTAGTGGTTTTACCATCAGAAGCAAGCAGTTACTGGTTGTTGCTAGAACCATCCCCACGAAAACACGTCACCTCACCTCGGAGATCAACGCCTTCCACCTTAAGGTTTAATCTTTGCACTTTGTTGATGGTCGTCACAAAGCAAACCTTGATAGGAATCTGCATGCGTTTAAACTGGAAGGGCAGATTTGATGGAATCTTTGGTAGTCTTGGTATCACAAACCATTTTCCCGTAGTGCAATCTGCATGCGTTTAAACTGGAAGGGCAGATTTGATGGAATCTTTGGTAGTCTTGGTATCACAAACCATTCTCCCGTAGTGCAATCTGTCATGACAGTCATTTATATGATAAAGTTTTGCAGATGGTTCACCTGTGAGTGGGTCCAAATACACAATTTAGGTGGGTTCAAATTAAGCGGTGAAATTGAGGGTACTTCAATTTTAATCGAATACCGTGGATGGGTAAGATGAATGAATTAAGGGATTTCAAAAAATAGCCTAAGAATATGTAAATGCGAGGTAGTGCTCCAAGCTGGTCTAAAACAGAGTGGTTAATTTTATTATTATTTCATTCATTTTCGCAGCCAGAATATCTTGCGTCTGGAATCACTAAATAAGATTGTTTTTCAAAAGAAGTTTATCGAATAAATAAAATATACTAATTATGGAATATCCTTGAACACGATGCAAATCTGGTAATTATTTAAGGACAACTTGCCTTTGTGCTCTTTAAAGACTCCATTGCTGAGTTTCAGTAAGTTGTTAATAAATAAGTATAGTTATTGGCCTCGCACAGGCGTATGCACTTGTTAGGTTGACAGGGAAACTTTCACAGCGTCTGGGCATATGTAGGACCTTTTCAGGTAGACATTGACTTAGTCCGCTGTAGTGACTCTCAGAATGGTCGGTAGAGTTGGTTGAAAGTCTCCTATGAGCACATTGTTGCTTCCGAGATCTCTCAAAGCTTTATCTAGCTCTTTAATTGAGGTTTTAGGCGACATCTTACTCTCATTGCAGTAATTGTGATGCGGAACTTTGCTTTGATATTATGCTGTACACGTAAATTTTGTTGCAATTTGATTATTAGAGTTATATATCTTACTAAGAAAACATATAATAAACCTTTATTAATCAGAATCATGCATCTTACTTGAATATTCTAAGCATCATGCTTTTATGACATTTGATCATATTTAATTGATAAAAACCATCAAAACCAATCATCATGCATGTTATAGGATAATCCTTCATTAGCCAGATTCGTGATTTTTGATCAGAACCATGTAACATACTTACATGACATGTGGATCTCTTGTAAGATATTGGTACTTAGCCGCTTGTCATTAAGCTGAGACATTTATCACACACAACCAATTACCCTCTTTCATTAGTCATAGTCATGATTGATACCTGCACATCGGTTGATCAAAGTACTGAAGTATAGGATGATCAATGAAGGATGATCAAAAATGTTGTAGGGAGCAGATTCTTAGGCACCAAATATGTGTAAAATAGGCAGGCAAATATGGATTAAAATATGGGATATAGGAACCAGAATAGGCACATAATGAAACAAGCACACAAGGAGAAATCTAAAGTTGATTTTATTACCTATTAGGCTATTACTTTATTACCTACAGCCAATTCACTTTGTTGTTGTTGCTTTTTAGTACAACGTTTTACTACTTGTTCGGGCTATACGCTTATGTTGTGCTAACTACGCTAATATATTACAGGTTAGGAAGGTGTTGTTTAATGGAAGTGTATCTACATTTTCTTAGAAAAAGAATGAAAAACCACTTAGTATAAAACACCTTAAGTACGTCAGACCAAGATTAAAATCTTTATCTCCCCATCGTCGACAGTCCATTCTATTGCGAGAATGACGCCTTGGACCCTTTGATCACCGAAGAGGGTCACATGCTGTTAATCACTATATACTTTTATAGATTTTCAGTACATAGTGAAATGGGTTATATTTTCAGACAGGTTTTTTTTTGTTTGGAATAGCTGAGTTCTAATTCTCACTATATAAAGAAACAAAATCTCGAATTTGACGTTTCAAAAGAAGTAGAACTTTTCTCCTGCAACGGCATGCCTTTTCCTCCAGAGATATCTGCCACTGCTCCCATTTTCTCCACCAAATTTATGATCATCGGAAACTATTTAACAAGTGTCGATTTTCAAATCCACTCCAAACAAGTATGCCACAACTTACAATTTCTAATAAACTTGACTCTCTTTCAGCGATAAATCCATAACGTATTAAAAAGAGAGAGGCCAAAACCAAATAAACATATTGTACTCGTAATAACATGAAATGCTTATATATCTCAAATGTTCATGTTTTATGATCAAAGAAAAGAAAAGGCAAATAGGCAAATTCCTGTTCCTACTTACAAGTATCATGCATGACTCAATGAAGTATGTGTTTAACGAAGATGGATCAAATGATCTACAAGTAATATGTATGGCTAGATAATTAAATGTGTTATAAGTACAACGCATGACTCTAAGGAGTATCGTGATCGATAATATCAAAGCCGAGGGACTAGTATAACTGATCAATGAACATCCATCAAATTTATGTTGCACGATTGTGATCGATGAATTAAGATCAAATCTTGTAAATATATTATTATCTCTTCGATGAACAGATGTCGGTTAGGTAACAATCATGTCTACCATCCTATGTTGACTATTCCTAATCGATGAACTATGATCAAGTACATATATCGTGTAAGTATCATGTATGAGCAATCACCATGTATCGTAAATGTATGTTGCAGTGTTCGTATCAATGAACAATGATCTGGTTTTTATGTCATTGAAGCGTAATGCATATTTGGATCTAAGGATCATTAACAAGTAAAATGTTGTAGGATGCACGACTCTGATCAATGAATAATGGTTCTATTATATGTAAGTATGATGCATGGTTATGATCAATGAATTATGATCAAATGTTTGTTGTATAGGCATTTGTATAATATCAATAATTAGATGATAAACAAATGTATAATTATCAAGCATGACGCTGAGCTGTATACGCAGATAAAACTTCGTATAGCTATGATCTATGGTTTTCATAATCAAACGTCAAAAATATCATGTGTGTGTCTGTCAGAGATCGGTTATCTGATGTCATCCATAATACAACACATGATTCTGATCAACAGGTTGTGATAAAATGTGTAATAATGATGTAGTGATACATCATATCTGATTACCACTCATTGAATGCGTATTATACATGATTTTGCTCAATGAACGGAGATAATACGTTTACCCAGGAAGTGTTTTCGTTATGTTGGAAGAACAAGTACACGTTTTGATGTTAGTCAAAGACCAGATCAGATCAGAGTAGAATGGGTTGGAAGAGGTATGAGAGTAGAGAAATCTAGGACTATTAGGAAGGTCGTATTGGTAATGCCTACAAGTTGTTAGGTTTCTTGGAACTTGAGCTAGAGAAGTTGAAAGAATCTGCTGGTCAAATGCAAAACCTTTACGATTTAACGTGAGAATATACCCTATCAAACGGAAGATAATTGATAGCGGTCAACGCAGATTGCTTAGTCTTGTGCAGATAGGTATGACACGTGAACATAATCTTATATCCTCATGAGAATGAGGAGTACTAATCATTATTCGACGTACAGCAATGTCGAGATTAACGTAGTAAAACTATTCAAGTGGACGCTAAAACATGAGGGGGTCTAGAATTACGGCTACTAAAGCTTCGTATCATTAAATTGATATGATTGAATGTCACACTCAACTATTATGAGACCTATCACCGCTAAGGTGGAGTGCTAGTGGGCGTGAGTTTAGGGCAGTATTTTTGCAGTTTTTATAGCACAAACATCTTTTGGCCAATATAAATCAAATATGTCTTCTATAGAAACATAGAGTTTTGTTTTCTGCACATGCTAATTTCAACAGTTGTTGAATATCTGTCATGAGCATGGCGGCATTTGGTGACAAACTTTTTTCTTTATTTAAAAAGTTTGTCACCAAATGCTGCCATGCTCATGACAGATATTCAACAACTGTTGAGATTAGCATGTGCAGAAAACAAAACTATATGTTCCTATAGAAGAAATATTTGATTTATTTTGGCCAAAAAATGTTTGTTCTATAAAAACTGCTCACTAGCACCCCGCCTTAAGGAGTGATATAATTCTAAGTAAAGTTTACCCATTTTATAAAACGGACGACCCTGCACAATCTAAGTTTAAACTTGATGATATCATTCGTATCGAGAAACAGTTTATTCTTCCTCTAAGATTATACGAGGGGACATCAGCTTAGAAAGTATGTATAGGGAGGCGTGTAGGTTATGCCTCTAGCTTTAAGGAGGAGAGATATGGTATTATTATTGCAGCTTTCATGTCACTACACAATTATTGATGAAGGGTAGGGTTGTATTATTTAACGTGTCCACATTTGTAACGGTATGAAAGAAACAACTGAGGTGCATAAACGTGGCCCCGCTCATCAAAGTACTAATCACCAAAACTAATGCTATCACTAGTGCTACGTTAGTGCTATTCAATAAACACAAACATTTCATTAGTGCTACATTTTTGTGGATGTTATAAGCCAAAACCTCTGGGTAGGGCCAAGTTGACGTCAACCTGACTCCACCCACCCTCTTACGGTGCAGCACTAACGACAAAACATAATGCAATTGTTAGTGCTACGTTATCACTAGTTGTTGAACACAAAAATTTCGTTAGTACTACATTTTTGTGGAAGTTTTAAGCCAAAATATTTGGGCAGGGCCAAGTTGACTTCAACCTGGCACTGCACACAATTTTCCAGTGCAGCACCTGATGCAATCGTTAGTGCTGCGTTAATTCAATCATTAGTGCTGCATTAACATAACAATTTCATCATTGATCCATTTATTAGGAAGTTATATCACATATTATTAAGTTGACTTCAACTTCTTGATATTTTTCTTAAAGAATTAAGGAATGCCACTAATGGACTTGTGAAAAGAGATGTATTTTAGGTGGCTGGTGAATTTGATTTAGGCTTCGGATCCCAGTCCATTTTTCTATTTTTATGAATTTATTTCCCAATATCCTCCCACTAATATGTAGTTACACTTACTTTTTTACCATCCGATAAATCACTATCTTATTCACATAACTAAAGTGCGAGCAACGCAAAATGGCTTATAGACGGTTAGAGATGATTAAAAGGCTACAATGAGTACAGATCGCTTGATATTTTGGCTGTTGCTCTACTTGTTAGAAGTGTCAAAGTCAGCATGAAATATTCAATTATAACAATAACAATAATAATAATTTAAATAAATAGGAATAAGGAGAACCATTCAAAGGACCTGCTTCTGTATTTTCGTGGTGTAATGATGAAAGAAACAATCTTATGTTGGAAAATAATTTTGACCTCTCCGTTACTACAGTAGCCCCGTGGCTTCTTTTGTGCTGCCTGACAGTTCACAGCTGACTTCTGACAGTCAACATTTAGATATATACCTAAATTTTGATTGTCCGAAGTGACACCTGCTAATCACATGTTTTTGAAGATCATATGGTTCGGCGTAGGGATACATAATTTGGTCTGGTAACTTTTCAAAGCCATCAGCTCTCAGGTGTGAGCTGTCAGTCAGCACCAAAGAAGTCATGGGGCTACTGTACAACCAAGTGAGTATAGCAACTTATACACACGTATCACACGACACTAGCTCGTACTTGAAATCCAGTGTGCTATGGCACGTCATCATCTAACGTCGTGTGAATCAGAAAAAGTATACTGGTTCTGCCACTTGGTACTGGCTACCATACTAGTTGTGAGGATAGAACAGGCGCTATTTTCGTACTAGTTCCGACACTAGTCTGTGTAATTCGACCAATCAATGCGCACTGAGACTGTGTGTAGAGAAATGGTAGAAATGGCGCCAACCTAGTCATCAGATGTGATTTTGTTGTTGGCAGAAAATTATTATAAGCATCCTTGTTTATATAGTGCCAAATTGTCACAATATAACAATATATTTAACATATATTTAATTAAAAACATGTCGTCTAAAAACGACAAACTGTGTTCCAGACCCAATTTTAATCTAAATAAACTTGATAGCATGCCAACCTTGTGTGTTTGGTTTTTTAGAATATAAAGTGTGTGTAGGCCTAAAAACAATTGTGTATCAAGGATACTATACTCGGACACCCATGGGCTTAGGGTCCTCTGATCACATCGTAAATAAATGAATACAAATTTAGGGAGATGCTAAACGTTAGTGTCACCCGAATGTATCTTACCTAACATCCGAATGTATCATTTTTAGAATCCCGCGACCATTATTTCGTCTTTACAGATATTTCCGTGTCCATATTCTTTTACTACGCTCCCTCTCATAATTTTCAATATCTTTATTAGTAATTAATGCAGCTGCTGCACCAAATATTAATCTCTGACGTTCCATAAATATTTGCACTAGAACCTAGTACCAAACTAGTAGCGTGTGAATACTCTAGTCCCGTTTCTATTGTACTAGCTAGTATAGCTAGCACACTTTATTCCTAGTACCAGCAAGTGTTGTGTGATAGTAGCTTTAGACGACGTACCCACTAGATTTAAAATAGAATTTTACTACATATTAAGTAAGTAAGTAGTGTATCAATTATGCAAATATTTTCATTTATAGTTCAAATTTATGATTACTTGTGGTTCCATTTTTGTTTATGGTGAAGCTTATTTGACCAAAACGCCTCTCTATTAGCACAAATGAAACACTAATGTTTATAACTATTTGTTTAAATAGTTTGTTATACTACTAGATTGGCTTTGTCAACTTGATTTAAATTTGGCTCCGATCCAAACTATGTGTTTTATGTTTAGCTGGCAACAATAACTTAGCACTAGAAGTTCTATTTCGTTTTGTTCTCAGTATATATTACGCAAGAATTAGATTATTTTTCAAGCTCAGGGTACCGGATACTTTTAAATCACGTAAATAAATCATTGCAATTAAATCTTTCACCATAATTGCTGTCAGTTGTCTATAAGATTATAGTGGCCACAACTAAGTTTATGTAGCTAATAAAAAATATCTAAATGTTTAATGACATTGATCAACTGACGTGCCACACACTTTTGTGGCTGCATGGTCTAAGGCATCACTCTCGCAATAGATTGGCTGCCGATGACAGGCAGATCAGGGTTCGATCTTAGTCGGGTGCACTGAGCTTTTTTCCTAAATGGGTTTACAATCTCACTACACGCAAATGCGGTTGCACTTTCTCTAGACTCAACATTCTTCACTGCTAGCACATTATTATAATTGACAAAGGTGTATTGCCTTAACGTGTATTAATAGTCGCGTCCTCTCGTGTGAACTTCTAAACGCTACCTGGAAGCGATAACTAAACACAAATGGTGGCCATAAGTCATTCACGAGCTAAGTTTACCTGGATGACAGCTCGAAATGTTACTAGAAGTAATCCCTAATATATCACTACGCCAACAGCTGACATCTATCACTTTTGATTACTGTAATGAAAACAGGTGGTAATATATATTAATGTGATAGTTAACCACAGTAATTTAGGCCAATATTATTTATATATTTATTTGAGG
>CABFVZ010000627.1:324732-356617 GCA_902151445.1 Timema monikensis
AAAATATTTTATTCAGTTAAATATTTCAAAATACGATAAAATAATCATAAAATCATTTATTGTATGTAAAAAAATGACAGCAATTTTCTCTTTTCCAAGTAAATACGATGCCTGTATTGATGTGTGCACTATATTACACAAAATCAGTAACGTTCCAAAACGAAAAATAAGTACTTTTTATCAATTATGTTTTAAATATTGTTTCGAGTTGGATAAAAAGAAATTATTTAAAAAAATTAAATAGTATGAGAAAATTTAAGTTTACGTTATTATTTTAAATGATATATATAACAGGTAATTAAAGATCTTTACATTTATAACAAAACTGTGATCTTTTACAAGTGTTGGCAACCCAAAACCTAAACATATGATTTTCAAACTGTCATCCAGGTAAAAACCTATCTTGAACGGAATATAGGTCTATTTAGCCTCTGAGCCCTTGGGATTGAATAACGGCTAGTTTGGTTTGTAGGAGGTAAAGTGGGGGAGGGAATAGAGAACTGTTAGAAAGTACAGTAGTCCGTTTCTAGAGAAAGAGCTGCAAACATTTTTAATGTAGGCCTATTGAATTTCTATTATTTTTACACACTCTATTCTTTGAAAGGAGTGTAAGGTTATTAATTATTTTGTTTTATTTAAATATATTATACATTTAATTAAATATAATGTAAAATAAAAACAGCAAAATAAGGTACAGTGTTTAGACTAGTCTAACAGAGTAAAAATGTATATGATTAGCTCGGAAACAATGTTATTTATTTACCTCCATTGTCTTCAAATGATGAACATGAACATTTTTGTATTTATAATATACTACAATTAATTTAACAAGCACAGTTAAAATAAGTTATGTATTGTATGTACACACGTAAATAAAACTAACAAATTTTTATAAAATGTTGTTCAAAAGTGGGAGACAAATATACTTTAGTAACACATGTCCCCAAAAATTAGATGTTGTCCAAACATTTTATTTTTTTGGACTATTAGAAGGCGCCTTTAATCAAGCCTTGCTTTACCTATAAATAAATTAAAAACAAAAACAAATAAGGATACTTTACCCTAAAACAACACAATAATAATAAAAAAATTCTCCATAACGTGCGATTCCAATTCACATAAATATATTATACACAAAAACAAATAAGGATACTTTACCCTAAAACAACACAATAATAAAAAAGTAGATTTTCTCCATAACGTGCAATTCCAATTCACATTAATATATTATACACAAAAACAAATAAGGATACTTTACCTAGAACAACATAATAATATAAAAAGTAGATTTTCTCCATAATGTGCGATTCCAATTCACACAAATATATGATACATAAAAACAAATTAAGGGTACTATACCTAAAACAACAAACAAAGCATCGCAAACTATTTTGTGATGCTTGCTAAAAGTTCAGCTTCTCATACATGGCAAATGTATAGCTGCTGTTATTTCTTGCAAGTGAACTTTTTTATATGATACAAACGTTACACTTGAAATAAAAGCAGCTTCACAGTCCTTGCCTTATTTCTTTCTTTGATTTTATATTTTCCCATTTGAATCCAAGTGGCCAGTGTTGTGTCAATGAACTGAGTGCTTTCAAAAAGTACGAAATCTCAACAATCCTTTTACCAATGAGGTCAAAGTTTTGATCAACGCAATTTTTATGTGTTGGTGTATTATTTTAGACTATCAACTCATAATCATCAAGATTGCATTCATTGTTATCATTCTGGCTGTATACACAAACTATTTTCTATAGAAACAAATTATTTTAGTTGAGATTCTCGCCATTTTTTAAGACCAAAGTTCTCCGTTTTTATGGGGTCTAGAAGGATGTTTTCTTCGATATATTTTCTCCATTTTTAAAAATGCTAAGAAAAATAGCCTACACAACATTGACAAAATGACAAAAACTTATAAATGAGAGTTTTGAATGTATTAACTAAATATGGTCGAAGTCACTTTGGCCCCGCCCAATGATTTTGGCTTATAACGTCCATAAAAATGTAGTACTAACGAAATTTTTGTGTTCAATGACCAGCAATAACGATTGCATTAAGTCCTTTCGTCAGTGCTTTCATGGGCGCGGCCATGTTTATGGAAATAAACAACTTCAATGGAGAGGGATTCACCGTTACAGTTCCAGAGTTATAATCCCATAGCCCTGACATGAAGCAGATCAGATGTCACAAGCTAAGTATGATTCACTTAAAGATGAAAAGTTGTCATTACGAATTTTAGATAGTTAAATCCCAGTAGATGGGGACGTATTCGTTAAGGCTTTGATTATAATATATTGTGATAGTAAAATATCTGGTCTACAACAGACTGGGAAACTCCAAAGCTAGTGACACATTCAACCATCAAGCGCTGTAGTTAAAAGTGATGTACTTAAAAAAAATTAAATGGAAAGTGAGAGGTGTGCTGTTCACAAAATTAATAATATAAAGGATATCAATTATTCTCCCTGACTCAAAGATTTGTATTATTTTAAATTGAAAAATGACTCCTGGACATTGCACTTAAACCCAGGATCTTTGTCTTGGTACGCTAATGCTTTAACAACTGCACTATCCAGGAATCTTCCCGTGCTAAAGGTCATTAAGGATATTTAATCCATCTGATATGCGCATTCGTACAGTTGTCATTGTACTATTGGAGACATAAAGTCAAATACCGAGTCTAAGGTGGCTGCGTTATCTGATTTCTCGTAATTTTTAATTGATCACACATTCGTAGCTATCAATTTCCACACATCCATCACAGAATCTGCCTTAAAATATGAGTGAAAAATGGCCCTATATAAGGGAAGACTCCTGGCTAGTAATGTAGTTAGAGAATTGGCGTACTAAGCCATAGGTCCTGGGATCGATTCCCATGTCCAGGTTTAATTTTTCAATTTAAAGAACATGATATTTAGAGGCATCTATAGCCGAAATTAACAAATATAATAACTTAGTTATTTGAGCTGTTGGCACGAACAACGTTGTAACTGACACTCTTATGAAAAGTGAGCTTTAGTTGGTACAAGGTTGTAAGTAGCATGTAGAATACGGTGGTGGTGTTAATTTGTCTTTTACCCAACAGAGTGAGTCACATTGTTGAAAACAAAATCACGTTTTGTAGAACACCATTGTAACTACGAACAACATGGCGGATCAGTCAACAGTTTCATTAACTAGTTCGGCTGAAAAGAAGTTGAATAAAGGCAGAAGAAGAAAACTGAGCATTAGTGAGTGGAAAGATAACAGGAGGAAAGCCTTAAGGAACAATTGGAGCCCATATATTTCGAAGATGAATGTTCCTGTGCCTGGAAAATTACCTTCAAATAAGGTGAGTGAAAGAACGTTGTAACTGATTTTCTTACATTCAAGCCTGTACTTGTACTTCATATATTATGTAGTTCTTCTTTAACACAATGTTGAGAACTGTTTTTGACCCAGTATCATGAATTTAGAATTCAGTGGGGTTTTTAGGCCAAAATCTATTTGTAGTTCGTTCTTTATGTATCTTTTGAATGCTAATTTGTCCTACTTAACCTAAATAATATTCTTTACATTGAAAGACAACACCTGTACATTTAAATAAAATCTGGGACCAGGTGTCATTTTTCAATTTTAAGAATATTATATTAACTATAATCTTAATTAATAAATATATAATAGCTTAGCTAGGTATTTAATCCATCATAAACTAAGTAATGTTAGGTTATTATCATCCTAACACAATAAGGACATTTATTTTTCTTAGCACCACGTTTTATTATCTGTTCGGGTTATACGCCTAAGAAGACTATCACTAAGCCCAAATCATGCTTGCTCTAGATGTTTTCACTAAATTCTCTAGTTTATATTTTAATATATTCACCTGTAAAATTTGATATTTAAATGTGATTGTTGGTTTTTTGACGCAGGAAAGGATGTGCAAATGCCAATTCCCCTGTGATGCATTAAGTGCAGATGAGAAGAATATGCTCTTTAAGGACTACCACGGCCTCAATTATGACAATCAAACTAGATTTTTGGCACAGCAGTGCTTGGAGATACTTGAAGTACAGCGACGCACTACTCCAGAAGATATTTCTCGTCGTCAATGTTCAGTCAAGTATTATCTTCCTTTAAGTACAGGTAAGATTAGGGTTTGCCAGAAAACTCTCTGCGATGCCTTGTGTGTGACACCTCGCCGACTACAGATTCTCCAAGAGAAAATGAAGCACAACAGACCATTGGAGGACAAGAGGGGAAAACATAGCAATAGAGTAAACAAGATATCAGATGAAGTTACTACAAAAATAAAAGAGCACATAGATTCATTTCCTAAACAAGAAAGTCACTATTCAAGGCACAAAACTTCAAACTGCTTCTTAAGTGCCAATTTGAATGTGCGAAAAATGTACAACCTATTTGTTGAACAATACCCACATCTTGATGTCAGTGTGTGGTTTTACAGATACATATTTCGAAGGGATTACAACTGAAGTTTGGTCTTCCGCGATCTGACTCATGCAACTATTGCGACAAGTTGTATATAAAGATGCTATCCGCTTCTTCTGATGAAGAAATCAATCGTATAAAAATAGAAAGTAGGATTCACCATATGAGGGCTGACGCTGCATATAAAATGTTGGCTCAGGATACAGAGAGGGCGTCAACGACAGACAATCTTTTGGTGATCTGCATTGACCTTCAGCAAGTGTTGTTTTGTCCACAACTCTTTCATTCATCAGTGTTCTACGAGAGACAGTATTCCTGTTACAATTTAGCTATACACGACACCGGCAAAAACAGAGCTTTTATGTGCTTCTGGCATGAGTCTGTAGCCAAAAGAGGGTCAGATGAAGTCACGTCTTGCATTCTCGGTTATATAAACCAGCATTTTAACCGCTTGGAGACTGGTCAGACAAGGCAGCTTATCATTTGGTCTGACCGGTGCGTCGGACAGAATAACAACTGGCGCATGATTGCTCTGCTTCAATACTTGGTCACTAGAGAGTTCTTCACATCAGTTGAACCAAAGTTCCTCGTCACTGGACATAGTTTCCTTCCATGTGACAAAGACTTTGCTCTCATTGAGAGAAATAAGAAAAACTTTCCAGTGTATCTTCCAACAGATTGGGTGCAAGTAATCGCCACTGCAAAAACTACTGGACATCCTTTTCAGGTGTGGGTGATGGACAGTGATGATTTCAAGGATTTGACAGTGGTAGAAGGTAGCCTTAACAAGAAGGATTTCAAAATAACTGACTACCATTGGCTTTAGATAACTGCAGATGACCCTTCAACCCTTCGAGGCAGAACAAGTCACAACATTCTCCAGCCCTTTCAATATTTTTGTATGGCTAAGAAGAGGAGGGGGAAAAACTCGGGATACCTGGCTCCTGTGAATTTCGAGAGGCTTCCAGCCTTATACATTGAGTATTTATCAGTAAAAAAAGAGAAGAAGGACGACCTCCAGAAAATGACTGAGTACATGCCTAATGAGTGTAGATCTTTCTATCAAGATCTAAAAACTAACTAGGGATCTCTCACTCATGTGACAAGAAGTGTTGTGTTATATTAAACCTATTATAGGACCAATTTAGTGCCTTTTACTACAAGACCATGCAAGATTTTTTTATATATAAGACAAATATTTTTTCTAAAACTCATAAATAATAAGTTCTTAAAATATTTTTTAGAAGCGAAACACTATAATTCTTTTGTATGCCAATTTTGATACTTAATAAATCTACTGTTATACTATGTTCTTCCCCATATAGCCTCCTAGTCTACCCTTATGCTTAAGAGAAAAACGTTGTAACTGTGTCACTTACAACCTTGTTCCACGGTAAAAGAAAGATTTTCAATTATCTACTTTTTCGCAAGTTTTTTTTGTGGAAAATTTATGCGTGAAATATTGAAAGATGATTAGTGTAATGCAAACATCGAGAGACCTTCTTTATTTAATAGTAATAAGACTTTGAAATAAATTATGTCATTTTTCCAAAAAAATTGTTTTTATGGGTTACAACGTTGTTCGTGCCAACGACTCATTTAATTCTTCCCAGATTTGTAGCTATGTACTGTCGCATGCACTGGTTAGCAAGGTATTAATACATCAGTCTCGTTTTGTCTGGTTACCGGTTACAGCAAGTTTAGGGTTCAAATCTTTCGAATCCCGTCAGGGTGTACTGATATTTTTTACTAAATGGTTTCTCGCTCTGTATACCAATGTAGGTACATTTCCTCTCAACTCAACCTTACTCATCCCTATTCTATAATCGCAATTAAAACGAGTGTATAGCTGGGACATAGCAGATCTCGTCTCTTATGAACGGAGTTTGCTGTGGGACACATGATCACATGGTCGCGCGCGATAGTCAGTCGTCACAGCCGGACGACGCTAAGAGCTGTTTCTGGGAACGTCTCCCCTCCCTCCTTCATAGGTAACTGGACAGAAACTACGTTCCTCTTCAAGAACGCAACCAAGAGGAAACAGAGGAAAGTGAATATAGGATAAAGTTGAGATGTTTCAAGCCAAAACACGAACACTGTATTCAAATTAGAGCAAACCACTTCATAACATAACTACAGTGAAACCCGCCTTAAACGAACCCTTTGCTAAACGGAAATTTGTCTTAAACGGAAATATTTTCTGGTCTCATGACTTTAGGGCTGACATGTTAAAATTCCCTGGATTAAATGGAAACTGTCTAATGTGGAGGCGGAAATCAAAATAACCCTTTGTACGGAGAGTTTCCAACGATCCTCAGTGCATCGTTCAGAAAAAATTCTAGCCATCCTATACATTCTGGGCAAGTTTGTTTTCTCTAACTCTTTCGTTATTTTAGGAGGAATTAAAATGTGAATCAGGTATATTCCTCCTTCAAAGTTTCTCTGTCGTACCCATTTTCCGCGCTAATGACTTGTCAATCACATTTGTAAATCAGTTTGTAATGGTACAGCACTACCTGTATTGAAATTCAATTGTTTTCCCCTTCCGGAAATCCTACCCAATAAGGACAAATGATTAGTGTGAATAAATAAATGAGTACATATTTTATTTTATTTTTTATTTTATTTTATTTCAATTACGTGCATTTCCGTAGTTTAAATGCTATACACACCTTCATTAAACGAAAACCTGGCCTTAGCGTAAGAATATTCCGGGCCCTTGGGGATCTCGTTTAAGGCAGGTTTATCTGTATTTGTTAGAGGCCAATGGGGAAAGAGGAGACTATACCTTCCCATATTAATTTTTTTCCCCCCTATTTTAGAAAGACAAATAATTGATTAATATCGCTACTAACGTTATCTACAGTATCCCCGTGGCTTATTTGGTTCTAAAAGCTATCTGAAGTGTTTTTATGGCAACATTACTTCCTAACTGCCGAAGGCTAGGAAAAATTCTAAATAATCACCTCTAAATAATATACCTCTAGACGCTATCTGAAGTGCTTTTTATGGTAACACAACCCCCAGATTGTACTTGTATCTTAATTTTGATATTGTTTGAACCATAAATAATGCCATTTATATATTTTGTTCATAAAATATCGGGGGGGGTTTGAAACCCCCCCCTCTCCCCGGCTACGACCATGATACAGGCATTAATTTACAACCTTTAATTTTNTCCCCCCGAAATAAACCTAGGTACCACTTTGTGTAAGCTATATGTAGCACGATTTGTCTGATATAGAATAAGACAAACTGTGTCGCGGTTGTTGGCAGGAAAGAGAGGGATGGCCCTTGGTACCAACCTTCCCACCGTTCCCCTTTTCACTCCTCATCATTGATCCAAAGAGATCCGTTAATTTCAAAATTTATTTTTATGAACAATTAATTTATAACGTATCTTAAAATTCAATAGCTCACTCTAGTATGGCCTACCGTATTATAAAACTGTTTACTAAATGATGGTGAAATATATTACCGCAGTCTTTAAAATAAGATATTAGGCCTACTGAGCCCAAATATTGTCTTGGATAGCTCGAAACTAGTTATGTAATTTAGTAGGTTGAACTAAAGAATGCTATATTCACTCTATAAATAACTGGATACATTCACAAGGCTGTTTCTGTATTCAATCAATACAATATTGTAGTTCTACCCATCTTTACACTTCCTTTCTTTCTAGCGGGTTATTTCTGTAGTAGAAATGCAAGATGTGTGGAGTAAAAAAAAGTCTTCTTGTCGGGACTTGTTAAGGAGCAATAGTTATTATATTCAAGGTGAGTGTTTTTGTGAAGGAAAAAAAATCCAACATTTATTGTTGACATCAATTAACTTGTACGAGAACAATTGAATTTATGCGAGCTCAGTTTCCATGATGATGAATTGTTTGTGGATAATTTTAAAATCATAATTTGCATTAAGGTGGCGATTGAAAACTTTTATTAGAACCAAAGAAGGATGGATTAATTTAATATTGAGGAATTTAGGAATCATGAATTAAGCATTGAGAAATTTAGGATACGTGACATTTAGAAATTAAAGATAATTACAAAATATTAATTTATATTTTAATGTTTACTTTATGCATTATTTACACCTTTAAACTACTTTTATTTTGAATCAAATAGCCAAAGCTATTATTATGCTTTTAGTGAGGATTACTCCATCTAGATATCATATTTTGAAAATTGAAAAATGACACCTGGACACGAGAATCGAACCCGGGACTTTTGCCGCACGCCAGTAACGACTGGTACTAGTAAAATTTGACGGTGTAAACCCCACTTTAATCAACGTTTTCTGTTTCCAATATTACATTCTTTCCTTTTTTTGAAAATGGCTGTGCTTGTATCTGCTGACTGCTAGTTTACTAATTGTTTTGAAAGGTAAAGTGATACACCTTTGTGAATGTAGGGAATGCCAGGCCTCCACTATGGTACAGATACCACGCACGTTAAGTTTCATCTCACAATCATCCTAACATTACACATCAGCGTGAGTGCGTACAACCCGAACGGGTAGTAAGACGCGGTGCTAATAATAATGATGTTTGTACTTATCACACCGAAAAGCTATCACATTGTTCGCATTGAATGTTTGCGTTGCTGAACCCTAACCTTGCTTTAAAATGGTCACGCTGATATTTATTTAAAGAAAATACAAACAACAAAGTTGACTACTTGCTAATTGACCGAAAGGAAAAGTAATGGCATTCGCTTAATATTATAGGCTTGTACTACACACAAAATATTTCACACATTCTCAAGTATTGTGTATATAAACTTAAAATGCATACAAAAATAAGTGTTAACCGTTTTATGACTGTCTCTTGACTAAGACTAGAAGCAAAACCTTTCAATCACGCTAACATTTTAGAAGCTTTAAAAGATATTGTGCAGTTGTCGAAAACCTAAAAGTGTTGTTCTTCGGGTGACGGCTTATGAAATTTGAAATGTTTTATTTAATGTTAGTATTCACGTTGTAAGTAGGTGTGATTTATAGTTTAATTTAAGTGATGTTCGTTGTTCCAAATAATCTTGCGTAAGAGTAAATGTCCTGACACAGACTCCGTATCCGTATTCCGTGATCCGTAGAAGTTGATCAACTTTAACTTTCTACGGACCACCAATCACAGCCGAGTAAATACGTGCATGCGCATTGAATTAAAAGAACGCATGGCAGTGAAAGGATCCGTCGTAATGTAAACATATACAAAATGAAAAGATGGCTACAAGTGGAACTATTTCAGAAACATTTTCTAAAAATCTTAACACCCCGGGAAGAGCGGCTTCTAGGAAAATGTTTTCTGAGGAATACCAAGTTCTCAGAAATATTGGCTTTGCTTTGTAGGTTATTACAAATATTAAAAGCGCTTGTTTTGTTTTCATCCAAAATACTAGTACATCCGTTTTGCATTTTTAGGCTATTGCAAACACTTATTATTTCAATTTTGATAGTTAAAATTGAGCTATAAATATGTTTCTTGTGATTGTACTTAACTTAAATTTTAGCATATACGGGAAGTTTTCTCAACAAAGTTGTTTTTGGTTTCTTTAATTCTTATATTATAATCAGCTGACTGCTAACGCTCGATCCTTGCTGTAGACGATTTTCTTTCGAATTTTTTGATTGGACAAAATCTCTTACTATCCCATTGGTTGAAACTTTCACGTGGTTGCGGATATTGACTCTGTATTCGCGAGTAGAATTTCTTACGGACCAAGAACACGGAGTACGGACTACGGACCTACAGATATGGAGTCTGTGTTGGGGGCTTAACTTATTAATTTTTCAAAATTCAGCTAATGACATGTACAACTACTGTTGGTGTCAGGACATTCCGCTCATGTGTTTATGTAATTTCTTTGATGTGCTACTATATGAAATTAAAGTGTACCAAAATATGTATTCATGTTACTTTCATATATAAAGAGAAACTATTGTAATCGTGAAAGTTTTCGGTTTCTAGATTATGGTGATTCTTTGCGTTTTATGCGACCCTGATTCCACTCAAAAGTGAATTTTTCTATTCTGTATGTTCTCATGTTTGTCTTTCTGTCCATGAGCTTGGATGTGGTTTAATAGGTTTTATTCGATAGTTATGGCACCATACAAACTGCTAGACAACAAACTGCTCGACAAGCTATAAAAATATATTTGGAAGGCTGGGTGGGTCAAGTGGCCGACACGACTTGGACCAACTGCTAGACAAGCTCAAGTATAGGAGTACAAAGTGATAGACAACCAAGCGGTCGACACGAGAGAACAAATCTGTAAAAAGACCAACTACTAGACACGCAGAAACGACATGGACCAAGTGATCGACACGAGCTGGACCATGTGATAGACAAGCTCCCATATAAGAGGACAAAGTGATAGACAGCCAAGCGGTCGACACAAGAGGACCAACTGCTCGACAAACATCAGATGAATCCAGTTAAGAGTGGCTCAAGTGACAGACAAGTTATTTCAAAACCAACAAAGTGATAAATATGGGCTTAGAGAGTTGGGTATAAGGATGGTCTGGATCCTCCTAGAAATTGCTGCCCTCCCGACACCCTAGATTTAACTAGCCCCAAAAGGGTGAGGTCCACTTATATATGTATAAACTTAAACTATCGTGTTTTTAATATTAATAATTTACTTACACATTGCACTCTTCAAAACATATTTTCTAACACTAGTTTAGTTATAATTTCAAATAAATAATAGGTTTTGATACATACAATTTGGTATCTGAAAATAATGAATGTTTCTCTGAATGAAACGAATTATCGGATCTGAGGAAAGTAGACAAACGTTTTGTTATAAATGGTAAAATCATACTTTAAGAACTAACAAGATGAAATAAAATTTTATATAAAAGAGCAACTGCCAGAAACTAAGTTGGTAGCTTATGATCATGGTTCGATTCTGTCAGGTACCGTGAGGGTGATTTTTCTTAAAAAAGGTTTTCCACCCTGCCACCACGCAAATTCAGTTGCACTATATATAAATTTAATCTTCCTCATTCTCAACACATTAACGTAATTAGTAAATAAGCGTATAACCCAAACAGGTGGTAAGACACAGTGCTACAAAAAAAATTCTAATTGCACTAATGGATTAAAGAAGAAATGTTGTTATTATAAGATATGTACTCTCATTTGCATGTAGGGAGAATGTAAACCATTAATGAAATATCACCCTCCATACACCCAGCTGGATTTGAAGCCTGATATTCCCGTCATTGACAGTCCAGTCTATTTTGAGAATGACGCTTTAGACCATCAACCATTGAAGCTAAGAATATTTTGTTGATGTTGTGTTAGCACCAGGTTTATTAATGGGTTAGAATAAGGAGCTAAGTTAAGATGAAATAATCCCGCATTAGTGTAAAAGTTAGATGTAAAAATCACAAGGGTGGTAACTATCAGCCCAGTCCACTCAGTCGGAATGATTACTCTTATTCAAGCTACTCTAAAACCTTATAAGACCGTATGACAAACAGCGTTATTTAGGAGGTCAGACAATACTTAGACCTAGCATAGTGTTATTTAGGAGGTCAAACAATACTTAGACCTAGCAAACAGTGTTATTTAGGAGGTCAGACAATACTTAGACCTAGCAAACAGTGTTATTTAGGAGGTCAAACAATACTTAGACCTAGCAAACGGTGTTATTTAGGAGGTCAAATAATACTTACACCTTGCACAGTGTTATTTAGGAGGTCAAACAATACTTACACCTAGCATACAGTGTTATTTAAGAGGTTAAACAATACTTACACCTAGCATAAAGTGTTATTTAGGAGGTCAAACAATACTTACACCTAGCATAAAGTGTTATTTAGGAGGTCAAACTATACTTACACCTAGCAAACAGTGTTATTTAGGAGGTCAAACAATACTTTACACCTAGCATAAAGTGTTATTTAGGAGGTCAAATATACTTATACCTAGCACAGTATTATTTAGGAGGTCAAACAATACTTACACCTTGCATACAGTGTTATTTAGGAGGTTAAACCATACTTACACTACTTGACATTTGTTTGTAGAGTTTGCTAAAGTAAGAATGTAGGTGAAAATAACTTGAAATCAAGGACAAGCGTGTATTGAATTAACTGTTCTGTCACTTAGCCCACTTTTAACTGTATGATATCAAAGTTTGTCGAGCAGTTGGTCCTCTCGTGTCGATCGCTTGGTTGTCTATCACTTTGTACTCCTATACTTGAGCTTGTCTAGCAGTTGGTCCAAGTCGTGTCGGCCACTTGACCCACCCAGCCTTCCAAATAATTGTTTTCATTTTGTCTACCGGTTGGTTGTTTATCACATGGTCCAGCTTGTGTCGATCACTTGGTCCGTGTCGTTTCTTCGTGTCTAGCAGTTTGCTGTCTACCACTTTGTCCTCTCGTGTCGACCACTTTGTTGTCTATCACTTTGCCTGCTCCCGATAGTTATATGTAATAGGGATATACTCAGGATATATTTATATTTTGACCTTAAACTTCAAATTAAGGGTAGTTTACTGATTATTGATGAGTGATTTATTGAATTCAAAATTTCCAAAAACCATTTGGCTTAAAATTTCTATCAAGGGAGTGTTTATCTGACAGCACTGTATGCTTGTTTTTTTGGGTAAACATTATTTTAAAGGTAGTTACTGATTAGAAATATTTGAAAATTGGAAATTTTTCAAAAATGGCTAACGATTTTGCTTAAAATTTAAATCTGAAAAGTGTTTGGAATAAAAAATAAAACTGTTTATTTGTTTTTTGGGGTAAAATCGATTAATATATAAAGGTTTTTTTATTTGGATATTTAAAAAATGTATTCAACGGTTTGCATCAAATTGGCTATCTATTAAGTTTTCACCCTATAAATATGTATATTGGTTTTTCTTAAACAAATAATTTAATATTATTTTACATGATAGATAATAAATTATGTTGATTTTTCTAAAATAAATTAATTTAGAAGTAGTTTACTTACTACCAATTTTAGAAAAATTGAAGTTTTTCGAAAATTCCCTTAGAGATTTAGTTAAAAAATTATTATCAGGGATTTTTTAAAGTAAATAATAATTTATTTTTATTTTTACAAACACCCTTACAAATAAATTATTTTTGAAAATTTTATTTTTTTAAATGGCTTGACCAATTCTCCTTAAAATATATAAATGTATGTACACATAAATATATGAAGTGTTTATTGTGATAAATAAATCTATATGTTTTCCAAAGAGAGCTTCCTAAGGGTAGATTACTGAAAAACTATCTTTGAAAGTATTGTTCTAAGCTGTAAATATATTATCTTCTTTTATATTTATAAAGTAAAAAGTAAGTGTGCGTATCCGAAAAATATAAGCCACTTATAGATTATCTTTAAAACAGAAATTTGATAGGAAGGTACAACCTGACAAATTTGAAAAATATTTTTTGATATGGTGGACTCCTTCAAATAATCATAAACTTTTAAAAACTTGAAGTTTTTAAATGGGACTCTGGGAAATAAGGAGGGGGGTTGAAACAAAAAAATATCTTTTAAGTTTGGTAGAAAATTAAGATTTGGCATGCAGGTACTAAATTAATAGAAACAATTTCTTCTTGGTGTGGTATAAAATCTTGATTTGGAAGAAAGGTAAAGGGATCGCTTAAAATATTCAGAAGAGTCTCAAAATTTTAAATGAAAGCACGGGAAATAAGGGAACATAGGGACGATGGGTATTAAAAACAATTTAGATGTTCTAGAATATTTTTTATGAGGTAGAAGGACCCCTCTAGATAACCAAATAAAATTGAAATTTATAAGAAGACATTGGAAAAACTGCAAGAGGGAGGGGGTCAAAATTTCCAAAACGAATACAAACAACTATTTCTCTCTGTGTTAGAGAAATGAAATTTGGCACTTGGGCTCAGGTATTATTCTAAATAAACATTAAGGTTTGAACATTTTAGTTTCAAAATGTAACTCAGGAAAATAGAGGAGAGGGGGAGGCATATGAATAGTAAAAACCTTTTGGGGAAGTAGAAAATTAAATTTGCCTATAATGTATAGGGATCACCCCAAATAACAAAATTAATCTTAAGTATTTTATCGGGCGTACAGAAAATGGCCGGGGCTTACAATTTCCAAAACTAAAATTCTTGATCACTCATTTGTGTGGTGAAAAGTTGAAATTTGCCATGTAAGTAAATATACTTGCCCAAATAACTGAATGATGTCTGAATAAATTAAATTTCAAAATTGAAAACTGAGAAATGTAAGAGCTCTAAATGTATACATCCAATGTAAAAGCTCTAAATTTGCGGTTGGAAATTAAAATTTGGTAGGCACGAAAAAGAACAATATCAGATATCCAAATAAGTCTTAAAATTTCAAAATTCGAATGTGGGAAACTAAAGAAGCTGTGGGAAGGAAGGAAAAACAGGAACTATCTCTAAAACGATTAGAGAATATAACGTTCAATGTGGAGGAAAATTTAAATTTGGAAAATTGGTAAAAGAATCACCCCAGATAACATTAAAGTTGAAAAGTTTGAAATTTCAAAATAGGGGCCCGGGAAATGTTTGAGCCATTACAATTGCCATGCTAATAGAAAATAACATTTTCAATATGATAGAAAGTTTTAATTTTGTTCAGTCACATGAAAAAACACAAAAATTAAAGATTATCTTGAATGGGATACACAACATTAGGCTTACATGGATAAATATCGAGGGATAAACTTTTTAGAAATCATTATGCTCCTTTATTCCATATATCTATATAATACTCTTTTATTTAATTTACTTTGTTTAGTAATCCCTTATGCTATTTTTTCCAACATGTTTCCACAACAATGTTTATTGCCTTAGTTTCACTCACCTTATGATCGTTCTTAGGCAAACATTGCTTTGGTCAATAGATTGCATTCGTTTTTGCACTCAGTTTGAGGGCTAGGTAAGATTTTATTTCAAGGATTTCATTTATTTAAATATTTTTGATTGCCATATCTAGTTCAGGATTGCTCAATGAGAAACTTTAAAAATGTTGGTAGCCGAATGTTGAGCGTCATAATTTATTATAGTTGTGATGTGGTTTAACCGTGTGAAGAACGGGTCAAACTGATGGTACACTATATGAGAAACTCTGTTCGATTGTGTCGTACCATTTATTTATTGTAGTTCTGATGTGGTTTAACCGTGTGAAGAACGGGTCAAACTGATGGTACACTATTTGAGAAACTTTGTTCAATTGTGTCGTACCAATTATTTATTTTTATTTTAGAACTGTGTCCCGCCACTCCTTTACGTTTTATGCACATATTAAACCCCGCTCACACGAATCAGAAATACAGTTTATTGTGAGGGTGACACCTTAGCCAGGGGTCGGTATTCATTTTGATATCGCGGACTTTATGGGCTCACAAAAAAAATAGTAGCCCAGTTTGAAAAAAAGATTTAGCACAAAATTTCAACTTTATATTTTATAATACAATAAATATTTACTAGTATACTTTTACGAACACAATTGTTTGTTTGCTAAATCTTTTTCGAACCAGATACAATTAGTTGGTGGACCTGATATGACCCAGGGGCCGTAGGTGGCCTACCTTTGATCAGACCATAAGACAACCAAAGGGGGTATACATCCAATTAATTTAGCAAATAAATATTACAATTAATTAAAAAGGTCACATTTACAAAAATCCATTAACGAGGGTTCTGCAAAAATGGGTAAATAAGAATTGTTTGTGAAATTAAGTCTAGAATCTAGATGAGACCTAAAAATCAGCCTTTTATGGAGATATTTTGGATTTGAATTTTAGGTTTTAATTTAGTTCTCAAAATCTGAGATATCAAACTGCTAACATTGAACTTGTTCAAGTAACCGTAATCAAACTGAATGATTGGTATCGGTTTAGAGGACCAGAGAATTTATATTTACGGGCGTGTCGTCTCATGTGAGGGAACCATTGCTTACACGATTTACTGAATGGATGTGGGCTGGTAAATACAATAGCTTTTTAATTATTATGTCTATCATCATGGAAATAAACATATTAATTTAAGGGGCAAGGATGAGGAAGGCAATGGATCAGCATTGGTGATGAGACGGGGTAGTAACACAATATTGAGCAAATAAAATGTGGAAAAACACTGCCAGGGCACCCCGCAGAGATTCAAACATAAACCTTCTCACTACAAACAATCCAATCTACTGTGAGCCGGATGCATAAGACTGTATGACCTCTAGTTTATATAATGCAATAGGTTTTTTATATGTATTATCCACATTTTATTAAACTAATGGACAAATTGATGAGTTTAGAGAAACTATACCCGCATTTGGTTTGAAGGAGAATGGGAACAAATTTAGTAAATTCAACCCCCAGTTTAACCAGCCGGGATTGGAACCCCAACCTCAGCGTTTCCAGCAAACTAGAGAATGCTAGCTTGACGGTTAGTCCACGTGCCAACAAATGCGAATAGTACTATATAATGTGACCTTTTTAGTTGCACAGACGAACTGTGGTAACCAGACCTACAAGTCTTTAAGGGCCATTTTACGCAATATTTCTGCAAGAGCTGTTAAGAAATCATTATACAGTAGAACTTTTTTAATTCAAAGTCCAAAAAAGTCGAGATATTCATAATTCGAACTAACAATTTTGCTGAGTATCTACGCAGCTGCACAATAAACCTCTCCTTAAAATATGCTACATATGAATACACCCATTTTACATAGGAATTATATATACAAAACATACATACAATATGGACCTATATTTACAGATAGACCAAGAAAAATATAAACACTGGATATATGAGCTGATAAAAATGAACATATAAAAATTGCAGATTTAAATAACTGAAGACGCGCAACATGAAACTTTCCTCTTTCCACGCTGGACGTCACGTGAGTACATTGTCACGCAGGAGCGATTAATTCCGAGCCAACACGTCCCCTGATCCAGGAAACAGTATTTAACATTCTTAGTATATGGGGCGATGTAATAAAGATCTTTAATTTATGTTTGAAATTAATACCTACTCAAAAATTAACAATGTATAGGCTTAGAATTATCAAAATATTTATTTCTAAAATTTTGATTAAAAGTTATTTTTACCATTGATTTAAAGAAGAATTTAATGAGGAATCATGGTGGGTTCAAATTACATTTTAATTTACCTGTGTCAAATTATCCATATCCTACTGTAGTACACATTTCTACCACAGCAGCGCTCTACAGTGATAGTGTTCCATACTGTCGGAGTATTTTGGAGGGCCATTTAAGATTACTAGCGGCTTGATTTAAGTGAGAAGGATGAGGAAGGTAGCTTACATGTATGTGTTTTATATTTAAAACAGTTTATTTGCAAACACAAAATAATATAAGACTTCTTTAAAATGTGTTACAAATTATTTCTTGTCTCAATTATGTATTATAATTTGTACAAACAGTTGAGGGTCACAGAGGGTATGTGGCCCACAATTTGGTAACCCCTGACCTTGATAAACAATATAGGCCTATGTAACCTTCTTAACGCCAAACACAATACATATTCAAACAGTGTGTCACCGTGCGAATAATTTAAACTTCACAGAAGTCTGCCTAGGCACTACATGATATCATAAAATTCCTAAAAGTGTAACATATTTATTTCCAAAAGTGTTTTTCATGTTTTTACTTTTGATAAACTTTTCTTAAATTGTTCCCTATTCATATTTCAATCTTTCTGCTTTATTGTGTTTTACTCCTAATAGTAAAATGAAGAAGAAGAAGCAACCCACTGTGGTGGCAGAATGGTCTAAGGCGCCACTCTCGCTGTAGACTAAACTGCCGATGGAGGGATCGAGATTCGAATCTCGGTCAGGCGTATTGAAGGTGTTTCTTACAAAATGGTTTTCCTCTCCTCCTCCACGCAAATGCGGATATACTTACTATACAATTCAAATTCCTCATTCCTAGCTCAATAGTATAATTGGTACATAAATGTATGACGGCAAAAAAAAAGGACAGTTGGAATTTTCTTTAAAAAAACATATTAAGTATCGTATTATTTCGCAACAATATTTTTTACCCGAAGACTATTATATATGTAAGCTGATATATGTATTAATTTATATTTTATAAACTCATTTATTGATAAGCATAGTTTATGTAAATGTGAGGTTCCTACCCAGGCTTACCTTTTACACATACATATACATTGACACATTTAACAATATAACCTGCCGGGATTTAAACCCAGAACTTACAATCACCATAAAGATTAGCTTGACGCTTTTTTCCGTATGCTCATTGATGTGGCTCTATATTTTATATTACATCTTTATTTTAAAAACTAATCATTAACACTGTTTTTTTATGAAAGGTTAGGTGTATATAGTCCTGGAATGTGTGTATAAATATGATGCATGCACCTACATAATATTAGTACACGTTGGTGAGCGAAAATCTTAAACGAGCTTAGGATCGTATTATTAAGATTCTGTGAATGAGACTTTGCATACTTATTGCAATTTCCATCCAAAACTAAAAAATAAAACTACCATTTTTTCCCCCATCACATCTTACTAACCTTCTGGGCTATACGCACTTTAATTACCATACAATATTGAGGTATGGATGATGAAGGTGTAATTTATAATAAATGTACCTGCATTTGCGTGGAGGAAAAACAACATGAGCCCTCCATTTAGTTAATGGGCCGACCTATGCTAATATTAAATATTTAAAAACAAGAATACTATAATAAGATGTTACTTACCAAATTTGACCCATTTTCGGACCGTATATGAGAGATTTTTAAACTCCATATCCATGTTCAGTGGTTTGTACCCTGTGGTCTTGAAGAATCACAACCCTATATGGAGATCACCCACAAGTTCTCAGCAGACTGAATACGGCACGGATAATATCAGTTTCACCAGACACTCAGTTTCTCCCTGGCATTGCACTGTCCCATGTCGGGTATTGTACGGACACTTGACGAACGATGTGTACTCTATTGTTAGGCTGACGGTGACATTGGCGCTGTGTACAAAGAACGACAATTATTATGATTAGTTTGGCTATAGTACCCTTTTCACACACTTTAATTACGACAATGGGGATGTGTTAAGGCCAGTAACAGAAATCTCGGGGCCAGATGCACTTATGGCATTGCTGAAACCCCCTACACCCCGCCAGATCACAGAGATGCAATTATTGCAGTGCTGACCCCCCTTCCCCCCGCCAGATCTCAGAGATGCAATTATTGCAGTGCTGACCCCCCTTTTCCCCCGCCAGACCACAGAGATGCAATTATTGCAGTGCTGACCCCCCTTTCCCCCGCCAGACTACAGAGATGCAATTAATTCTACATGGGAGAGCAAGGAAAAGTGTTGCAGACCTTTAGAAATGCCGGACTATTCATGAAATGATTTTATATGTTTTTAATACGTTTTCACCAAAATGTAGGCGAAAGCTCTAACCAGTTAAGAAGTTTGAATTTCAAGTTAAAATTGTTTTTTAAAAAATGTGTAAGTTCTTACATAAAACCCTATAAAACTATCACAAATTATCTTAAAACTTTCTGTCGTGACACTATCAACAAATTACTTTATTTGTGCAAGACTAGATATAGGTTTGTAATCTTTTGTTTTAATATCAGAAGTTACCATTTTCTCGTAATGTATCGTTGAACATAAAAAAAGATTTAAATTCAAAATGTAAACTTTTATTTTAGCATCACCACGTCTTACTACCCGATTGGTTTACACGCTTATTTAGGCCTACTAGTTACGCTAATGGTGTTAGGGATGAGGCAGATTATAGTTAAAGAAAGATGTGTAAACGTATTTGCGTGGAGGGAGAGTGGAAAACCACTAAGGGAAAAAATCTCAGTACACCTGACTGAGATTCGAACCTGGATCTCTCCATCATCGGCAGTCTAGTCCATCACAAGAGCAACGCGTTAAACCATGCGGCCACCGAAGCGGGTTTTAAACTTAAAGTGTTAGGCCCACTTATGTTTAATGTTTTAATGATGACATTGATAAACACTCATCTTTTCGGATGATGTCAAACTATTTAAAATTATAAAACAAATATTTCAGATTGTTTAGATTTACAAAATTACATAAATGGTATTTTACAATTGTTTCTTGAAATGGAATGTCTATTATTAAATCAAAGATTAATTACATATATTTTACTAGGGAAACAAATTCTATAATTGGTACTTATATATTAGTCAAAGGTAACATAGTTCGTTCCCTTTATATTAATTATTTAAGTATTTTTGGTGTTCTGGACAACAAACTCTACTTTCACTATAATTTTTTTTAATCACCGCGTCTTACTACCTGTTCAGCCTATATGAATATAATTATGATAATTACGTTAATGTCATAGCTTGCAGCCTTAGGTAATCTAGAGCCTGTAAGAATGACGTAAGCTTATAAACACACACAACCATCTCTCCTGTCTCAGAAGTCGACAATTCAGACTAGGTCGAGTTTTTTTTAACAACATCGGTTGTTTCGACAGAGGACGCCCCAGCCCAAATTGTCAGAGTTAGATAATAGCACAGTGCTGGGTGGTCGGGTGTTCGACACCAGCTCTGATTTTAGCACCAAGTTCATCACATTGTACAATAGTAGATTAATTGATCTATTTCAATCGACAGGATTAAAGAACCCCAACATTATTTGCAACTCCCACCATCTAACCATCCTGGCACGAAAGGACCACGGGACGTGGTAGTGACACTAAGGAGGTAGGGATGAGGAAGGAAGTATTTTAGAGGTAATCTACCCCCATTAGCGTGGAGAGAGAGTGGGAAACCATTAAAAAAGATCCACCTTAAATAGACACTACCGGGATGTTAGTCCTGATCTTCCCGTCATCATCTGGCAGTCTAACACGATAGTCACGTCATAGCCAGGGATGGGGAACCTCTCTTTGCATCTTGGGGCCCGGTACATTAATCCTACTAGCACCTCTCTCTTCATCTCGGGGCCCGGTACATTAATCCTACTAGCACCTCTCTCTGCATCTCGGGGCCCGGTACATGTAACCTCCTAGCACCTCTTTCTTCATCTCGGGGCCTGGTACATTAATCCTCCTAGTACCTCTCTTTGCATCTCGGGACCCGGTACATTAATCCTCCTAGCACCTCTCTCTGCATCTCGGGGCCCGGTACATATAACCTCCTAGCACCTCTCTCTTCATCTCGGGGCCTGGTACATTAATCCTCCTAGTACCTCTCTTTGCATCTCGGGGCCCGGTACATTAATCCTACTAGCACATCTCTCTGCATCTCGGGGCCCGGTACATGTAACATAACCTCCTAGCACCTCTCTCTTCATCTCGGGGCCTGGTACATTAATCCTCCTAGTACTTCTCTCTGAATCTAGGGGCCCGGTACATGTAACCTCCTAGCACCTCTCTCTTCATCTCGGGGCCTGGTACATTAATCCTAGTACCTCTCTTTGCATCTCGGGGCCCGGTACATTAATCCTACTAGCACCTCTCTCTGCATATCGGGGCCCGGTACATGTAACATTCTAGTACCTCTCTCTGCATCTCGGGGCCCGGTACATGTAACCTCCTAGCACCTCTCTCTTCATCTTGGGGCCTGGTACATTAATCCTCCTAGTACCTCTCTCTGCATCTCGGGGCCCGCTACATGTAACATTCTAGTACCTCTCTCTGCATCTCGGGGCCCGGTACATGTAACCTACTAGAACCTCTCGCTGCATCTCGGGGCCCGGTACATGTAACCTCCTAGCACCTTTCTCTCCATCTCGGGGCCCGCTACATGTAACCTCCTAGCAACTCTCTCTGCATCTCGGGGCCCGGTACATGTAACCTCCTAGTACATCCCTTGTCATCTTGAGGCCCGATACAAGTTCTCCCCTAGTACTCACCTGTCAATAGGCCTGAGAAGTTATGAAGACACCATAACTTAGAATAAACATATCTGAGGTTCTATGAAAGAATAGTGGAAAGCCATTTATGAGAGTCCACCCTCAGTAAATTCTCCGGGATTCTAACCCTGACCTCCCTGTCATCAATAAACCAGACTATGAGATTTATATTTAGTCTGTGTGCCTACTGTTGGCGATGTAACTGGTTTATTGACTACTATAATAATGGGTGTCTTTAGTTATGAAAATCATCGAGTTAACACCGCCTTCGGCTTGAATACATCTTGTCAGAACGTTAAGCAACTCAGTATTAATTAATAAATACACGTTGTAAAAAACATGTTTACAAGTTGGTTAGAAATATCAATAGCTTTCTTTAACTGTTTTAAGGTGGGGAAGGAGAGAAAAGGTCACTGCTTTTGCAGTTTTTATATCAACATTTTTTGGACAAAATAAATAAAATACATACGAGTATAATATTTTAGCACTTCTTACCAACAATTCAGGCTATACACTTATTTACTAACCACGCTAATGGTTTTTTAGGGACTAGGAAGGCTATATCTATAGGAAGTGTAGCAGCGTTTGCGTGGAGGGTGAATGGAAAACAATTTGGGATAAACCTCCCTCAGTACACCCGAGCTAGATTAGAACCTTATTCTCCCCGTCATCGGCAGTTTAATTCATTGCGAGAGTAGCGTGTTAGACCATGTGGCCACCGAAGTGGGTAGTAAAATATTACTTCAGTACAAACAAAGAGTTTAATTGTATTCACATGGTGATGGTGATATCAACAGTTGTTGAATATATGTCACTAACATAGCACCATTATAAGACACACTTTTTAAATCATTATTATTATTATTATTATTAGCACCGCGTCTTACTACCCGTTCTGGTTATACGCTCTTACGCTAATGTGTAATGGTAGGGTGATTATGATATGAAATGAAGGACCTACAGTTTAACGTGGAATCCGAACCACGGTGGAGGCCTGGAATTCCCCACATTCACAAGATAACTTGTCAGAGGTGAAGGAAGGGTTTGGAAATCAGATAAATCTGTGCCGGGACCGAGGATTGAACCCCGGCCGCCAGCATAGAAGTCTGACACCTTACCCCTAGACCACCAGGTCACCATCTTTTTAAATCAAGAGAAAAAGTTCTCAATAAATTCAAGGACCCACTTGACAGATATTCAACAACTGTTGATATCACCACGTGAAAAAAAAATTACTCTGGTTTTGTACTGAAGCAATATTTGATTCATTTTGACCAAAATAAGTTTTGATATAAAAACTGCAAAAACCCTTACGTGTTTTCACATTACTTACATCTCATTTGGACTGCAAGATAGTTTATCATGTTTGGAAACAAAGTTCGTTTCTTCTACTTACGTTAAAGTTCCTGTTACGAAGGTAAAGTTAGTATTCAAGTCGTAAACTGGCACAACCTGGTGTTCGAATGGGGAACTTTAAATGGTTTATCCTATACTATTTTAGTATTCAAGTCGTAAACTGGCACAACCTGGTGTTAAAATGGGGAACTTTAAATGGTTTATCATCTAATATTTGATAAACATGTTTTAATCTTTTCCTATGGCTGCAGGTGAGTTACGTCCACACGAGTTGTTTACCTCCTAAGAGATAGTTGAATGGCGGTCCCACATTTTTAGAGCCACACATGAATTGTCGTCCAGGCTGTTGACCTAACTTAACCTAATCTAACCTAACATCCAAATTTTTGCCAAAACCATTAAACGACAATAACTGAGGAAGTTTGGATTTTACGAAGCATGTCGACATGAGACGATGATAGTTTCTATCTGAAATTTAAAACTGCATCATAGAAAGCACATTACTAATTAGATGGATGCAGCTCATATCTCTCTTTCAAGTGAGTGAGCCGCAATTCGTAAGTGTCTCTCAAAAAGACGGGCCGCAACTCATACACGATTACAAGATTAGGTCGCAACTCATCTACACAGTTTCATATAGCCTAATAAAATTAATAACTAAAAAAAATGCAAAATCCTAAGGAAAAAATCTATTATATTTATATAAATTTTTGATAAGTTTTACCTTATGACAGATTAACTTTTATTTTTTTAAGTTAAACATTATTTTATATACGAGTAAAAAAATATTTCCGTATATGTCAAGACATTGTCATCCACTATCAAATAACCCACATCGGTGGTCACGTGGACAAAGCGTTAGTCTGATTTTCAAGTGATGATTTTCGCTCATGATGATATTAAAAACATATCAACCAATAACCCAAAACTGAAATAATAAAAATAATAAATCAAATTATTTAATGATGCAGTATTTGAAACCAGGACACTAGTACAATAGATGGTCAGAGAAACACATTAGAAACTTACAGAAATGTATTTTATGACTGAATACACGGAAAACTTTCAAAGAACTATTAATAATAAGATGTGCACACATTTATAAATTATGAACACTGTTACTCTTTACGACACAAAGCTGCACCAAGCCATCATAAACACGATCTAGTTATTATTAAAACATTCACATTCCCTTTCTCGAACAACGGAAGTCACGTGAGAACTCCACAATACAGCCGATTGTATTCAAATCGGCAGCCAAAGCTATGGAAATTAGTAAGGACTCACATGTTTTTAAGAAATAGGAAAACGTCGATAATCACCAATTTAGCGAACACTTTTAAATCTATCAATAACTAAATGAAACCTTACTTTACGCCATACCAGTCATTTGGGTTATATGCAATTAATTACACTAATGACTTAGGGATGAATGTGGAATTTAGAAGAAATATACCAGAATTTGCGAGAAGAGAGAAGAGAAACTCACTTAGGAAAAACATGCCTCAATACACATGACAGGGATTCGAAACTCAACATCCCTGTCATAGGTAGCAATTGTTATTTTTGGGGAAGTACCGTAAATTACCAAGATAAAGAGATTGGTGTGTTGTACTTGATTGCTGGTGATAGAGAGATTGGTGTGTTGTACTGGATTGTTGGTGATAGAGAGATTGGTGTGTTGTACTGGATTGCTGGTGATAGAGATATTGGTGTGTTGTACTTGATTGCTGGTGATAGAGAGATTGGTGTGTTGTACTGGATTGCTGGTGATGGAGAGATTGGTGTGTTGTATTGGATTGCTGGTGATAGAGAGATTGGTGTGTTGTACTGGATTGCTGGTGATAGAGAGATTGGTGTGTTGTATTGGATTGCTGGTGATGGAGAGATTGGTGTGTTGTACTGGATTGCTGGTGATAGAGAGATTGGTGTGTTGTACTGGATTGCTGGTGATAGAGAGATTGGTGTGTTGTACTGGATTGCTGGTGATGGAGAGATTGGTGTGTTGTACTTGATTGCTAGTGGTGGAGAGATTAGTGTGTTGTACTGGATTGCTGGTGATAGATATTGGTGTGTTGTACTGGATTGCTGGTGATAGAGATTGGTGTGTTGTACTGGATTGCTGTTGATGGAGAGATTGGTGTGTTGTACTGGATTGCTGGTGATGGAGAGATTAGTGTGTTGTACTGGATTGCTGGTGGTGGAGAGATTGGTGTGTTGCTCTTGATGGAGAAAACGGGACTCAAATCCCCGAGGGATTAACCAGTGTGTGTTATTTCATAAGTGGTTTCCCACTCCGTTTCCACGTAAATACGGGAACATTTTCTCTTAAATTCCACTTCACTCATATATACTTTATCAGCGTATTATACGTATAGCTCGAACGGGTAACAAGCTGCGGTGAAAGAAAAGAAGCTACCCCCAAATAATCAGTGATATAGCTACTATTTGTCAACATTGACAACGTGTTGTTATATTATAAGTGTCTTTCATAGGTAGTCAACCCATTAATATTACCAATAGAAAGAGACCGCTGCAGTACCAGGGCTTTTCGTTTAGTTATTTGAAAAAG
Organism: Timema monikensis; assembly: GCA_902151445.1. Classification (NCBI taxonomy): domain Eukaryota; kingdom Metazoa; phylum Arthropoda; class Insecta; order Phasmatodea; family Timematidae; genus Timema; species Timema monikensis. The sequence continues at coordinate 350,977 of CABFVZ010000627.1, forward strand.
GTTTTTAGTAGTTTTTGTATCTGTCAAAATAGTAGTTTCCTATTTAAATCGGACTGACTGTAGCTATTATTCAAACGTAGATGAAAGTTAAAGTTAGGTGTATGCTAGTATACTCGACTTGGACCTTGGGGGCCAGGGATCGATCCTTCACCAGGTAGATCGAGGTAAAGCTAGGTGCGTTTTAGTATAATTGACTCAGACCTGAGGGGTCATGGATCGATTCTTATTAGGTAGATTGAGAGCTGCGTCAATTATCGTGATTTCCTATCTTCTTTCCAGGGAGTGCTTGTATATTTCCTTAAAATGATTCATATTTAACTTGTTCCCTAAGCTATAACTTAGGATAACAACCTATACACAACAGTCCTATTACAGAACAACATATACTTTATATAATATATATTATTATTATTATCATCACCACGTCTTACTACCCGTTCGGGTTATACGCACTTACGCTAATGTGTAATGGTAGGGTGATTGTGAGATGAAATGGAGGACCTACAGTTTAACGTGGAATCCGAACCACGGTGGAGGCCTGGCATTCCCCACATTCACAAGATGTCTTGTCAGAGGTGAAGAAAGGGTTTGGTAATCAGATAAATCTGTGCCAGGACCGAGGATTGAACCACGAACCCCAGCACAGAAGTCCAACAAATTACCCCTAAACCATATATAATATTCTTTAAATATATACACACACACAGGGTTTTCAGAAACTCAGAGCCCAAACTGCACATATAATTTGTTTTAACTAAAAGTAATACTAAATCCCTATACACTTACATCCGGAAAACTATGCTAATACTATTAAATTGTGTTCAAAATGTCGGCGTACAGCGCCTGGAGAGCACAGCTGTTCAAGCATGCGTGTTCGACAGATTGCATAGAAGTTAGGTACGTGGCACTGCGCACACAATTTTAAAGGTCCTACATCACCGAAAGTGCTTGGCAATATTACATATGCAGTACCACGTCCCTATATTCCATTCACGGTAGGAATTACTCTCGGAAAGGTCTTTTTTCCTACCAATGTCCTACTATATAATAGATTTATGGTAGGGAAAAAGGCCTTTCAGAAGTCAATTCCTACCGTGAACAGACATTAACTCCTATGTAACTTGTAAATGCATGGAATGAAAGGGAACACAAGAAAGAACCAGTGGAAACATAGAGTTTAATTTTCTTCATATGATGACCTTATAAAAATTTTGAATATCTGTCAAGGGTGTTCTAGACTTTAATGGTAACTTTTTCTCTCCATTAAAAAAGTTTGTTAGATAATGCCACCAGGCTCATAACAGATATTCAGGAACTGTTGATACTAACATGTGAAGAAAAGTAAACTCTATGTTCCTGCTGGAGCAATATTTTATTTACTTTGGTCAAACAATTGTTTTGCCATAAAACCCGCAAAACAATGGCCTTTTCTCGCGTCACCTTCCATTCAAACTTAATTTAACATGTTGCGGTGAAGAGAGTGAATACATAAATAATCACACACATTGTTGGGGAGAGGGGATAGGTTACACCCAGGGGCGGATCCAGATCATTTTCATAGGGGAAGTCATAATTATAAAAAATATATCTACTTACAATGTTAGATTTCTCAAGCCATTTAATAGTTTCGCATTCATATTTTATCTTACGTATGTTTTAAACAGTGATCATCCTCTCCAATTTTTTAAAGTCAGATAGTTTTTATAAAGTATTTGGATTGTCCCTCCTTCAACAATTTAATAAAAAATTGTTCATTCTAGGATTTATGAGTAGTCTTCACCTTGATTTTTTTGATTAGATTCTGTTATAAGCCATTTAAATTTTTCCTCACCTAGTTATTTTGGTAATTTGGATGCCCCTTAAAGTTATTTAGAGTGATCCTCACCTTAATTTTTTTTACGATAGTTAGATACCTTTAGAAGATAATCTTTGAAGTGGTCTTCCACTGAAAAAATTTAAAAAATCGAATTCTGTCAGAAAATTCAGAAATTGGAATTCTCGTCCCTTAGATATTTTTAAAATGTGAATGATCTTGGAAGCTATTTAGAGCTTTCCTCCCCCAACTTTTTCTTCCAGTTAAATACCTCTAGTTTAATAGTTATTTGAAGCGGTCTTCTACAACAAATTTTTGACAACAGAATACATCTAGAAGTCATTTGGAGTTTGATTTAAGGCCATCTTTCAGCTTCATATTCAATAACATCAGGCTATTTGAAATATATCTGGGGGGTTATTCCAGGGGGGCAGAGTCCCCCACAGTTCTGCCGCTCCTGCTGTCTACGCATATTCTATACTCGGTATTCGTGGATGAACTGCTCTCAATCAATTATTAGTTTTCTTTGATGTATGTTAGTTTACAGTCTCTATGCGGAACCATGTTCGTCACTCGCTATGCGCGACAATTATTCTTACATGAAAACAAATATTTTTTTCCACACTTGTGTGAGTCATATCAAAGATATATCAATGGCTAATCGTGGACGAATAATATACATTTGGACCCAGTTAAAGAGGTGCCTGCGCGTAAAAATATTAAAAATTGTATACAAATTATCTGTGTTGTATTTTATTTCTAAAATTTGAACTTTAATTTTATTTTTTATATTAATTTTCTAATTTTCACAGAGGGGTCAACTGACCCTTTAATCCCCCTCCCCCCATATTCGCGCCTGATAAACCCCAACCCTGGTGCGACACTCCAAGATTCAAACCTCAATCTCAATCTCACAACAAATTCAATCTATTGTGGGCCTCGTTACTTCAACACTGTGACCACCAGGACGAATAACACACATTAAAATTAGTAATTTTATGAAAAGCAAAAGCTCCCTCCATGTTCATATAATTAAATTACAGTTTTAACATTTCTCTTTGGATGTAAAGTTGAAACATCTCCTAGAATTAATTTCTCCTTTAATTTGAAGTTGACATTTTTACATGGTGATCAAGTTAGACCGATAACTAATAAAATTATTTTCGTCTGCTGATGACGGGGAAATCGTGGTTCAAATTTTGGTCGAGTCTACTGAGAGTGGTTTTTGCTATATGGTTTCCCATTCTCCTTACACGCAAATGCGGGTAGATTACATCTAAATTTCTTACTTCCTCATCCCCCAATATCGTGATTATAATGTATGGATATAGCCTGAAAAAGTAGTAAGAATCGTTGATTAAAACAATCTATATAAAACTAAGTTCATAGAAAATAGTTCGCGCATTTAAAACTTTAATATCGCAATACATGACGAAGTTTTATATATATATATGTATATATATATATATATAATATTTGGTCTAGGTTCAATGAATGTCCCTACCAAATTTCGTTAAAATTGGTTCACTAATTCGACCGTAATCGTGGGGAAAAAAAAACCCTGATGAAATGCCAAGCGTTCGCTTTAAAACAGAACCTCACTCCACTCAGTTAGTAAAAACAAACTATATATTTAAATAAAATACTTATTTTACTTACTCTCCCGGTTTCTAAGTAGACGCGAGCGCTGTCTCCCGAACACTAGCGCGACACGCGAGCCGGCTGTGAACTTCCAACACACCGACCTCTCCAACTCAACCGGCTGCTAGACGAGCTGACAACCGACTGCACTCTGCAAACTAGTACCTTCCTAGGACCCGTCTTATTGCAGCTTCTCAGTCTCATTCCTCAACATTGGTCCCTCATTGGTCCATCATGACTGTCGACCATATTATTGGCTGAACAAACACTAATCAAAAACTTATAAGTTTGGCAAATATTAAAGTACAGCTAGGACATGAAGAATAAACGTCAAGTTGATAATGGTTGGCTGGTGGTGGGGAGGACTCAGGGCCAGTCCCAGGGAATTTGGGGCCCCCTACGAATTGTAAAATGTGGGCCCCATAGATTTTTTATAAAATATTAGAGTAGTCCAATCGCATAACAAGTTAGATTACATGAATCAGACGACTTAACAAAAAATATTAGGGTAGCTGTATTTTATATGATCTTGAAAATAAAGCATGTGGTTTTTTTAACCTAATTATTTATTATTATTATTATTAGCACCGCGTCTTACTACCCATTCGAGTTGTACGCACTTACGCTAATGTGTAATGGTAGGGTGATTGTGAGATGAAATGGAGGACCTACAGTTTAACGTGGAATCCGAACCACGGTGGAGACCTGGCATTCCTCACATTCACAAGATGTCTTGTCAGAGGTGAAGGAAGGGTTTGGTAATCAGATAAATCTTTGCCGGGACCGAGGATTGAACCCCGGCCGCCAGCATAGAAGTCTGACACCTTACCCCTAGACCACCAGGTCNTGAAGGAAGGGTTTGGTAATCAGATAAATCTTTGCCGGGACCGGGAATTGAACCCCGGCCGCCAGCATAGAAGTCTGACACCTTACCCTTAGACCACCAGGTCACCTCTTAATTAATTAAAAAGAGAGACTATTGACTGACGTATTATCTTGGGATTGCATAAATTACTCATAGACGATGCACTATGCATAAACAATAGTTTTTATACCAAACATAATATAGTTTTAATATTTTTATTACAATGCTATAAGAAATTATTAGATAAATTAGTAAATAAACATCGAACAGCTAGTGATGTTGTAACTAATTTCATTTTACTTCTCTCATGTTTTTTTTATATTATTTTATTTATTTATTTAAAGGATTAAAACAAAGGGCTTGCTGTGGGGACCCTAATACTTGAGGGCCCCCTGTGGACGCATCAGTCGCATAGGCCAAGAACCGGCCCTGGGATCTAATACTTACTGGCCAGGTATATTAAATATGTATAGTCCAAGATGGTTTCCCACACTCTCTCTCCCGCAAATTCGGCCACATAAACTCTAAATTCTTCCTAATCTCGACCACACTATCGTAAATAAGCTGATAACATGGACGAGTTGTAAGACTCGGTGCACGCTATATATATAGACCAATGGTTTTCAACAAAAGTGAAATGCTTACTATTAAAGTTACAAATTAAAATGTGTTAGATGTATATTGAAATGCATGAGGGGTTAGAGACAATATATTAAAAATTCGCTTTGTTCGTTGAGAGCTCCGCCCCCAAGTCCCCGTTGAGTTTTCTTTCCCAGTGAATGTAAACTAATGTAATTCCAGAGCCGTTTTTTGATAGGTCTTACCCTTTAGCCACAAGAGACCTCCAAAGAAAGGTCCGCACCGACTTTAAAGTTGCTTCGACATTTTGATTTTTTGCGGGCGGGGGGTTAGAAAATATTTTTTTAAACTTTTTAGAATTTTTCCGTTGGTTTCAATCTAGAAGCTATAAGTTTGCAAAATTTCAAGTTTCTAGCTCATGTGTAAGTAGGTAAACATTAATGTCAGTGAGTGAGTTAGCCATGCGGCTTTATAGTATAATAATAATAATAATAATAATAATAATAATAATAATAATAATAACTAGCTGGTGTGCCTCTTCTTCACGTGTGGTATCTATTAAGTAGCTTTGTTAGTAATAGTATATATAAAATTAACCACAGGGAATTGCAAACAAATCTTAGATTATGTTTAAATATTAATCCTTTATTGGTTTAAATTATGATAAAAAACTAGAAAGTAGGATAATACATAATTTAAAATATAGATATGATATGAATGTTTAAAAAGCTGTCACTTATTTT